>PVJH01026936.1:0-29367 GCA_004026705.1 Nesogale talazaci
TTCGCTGCTTCTGGGCTAGATGTCCATCCATTCACTTTCAAGCCTTCGTGGTCCCAGGTGCTTTATCATTTGGTAGTTGGGTATGGTCATAACTCAAACCATGTCTTTTGATTACCAGCAACAGGAAATCCTCAGCGATAGCATGAGGTTGCATTGCTCTGGCAATTCTGAGTGCCACCAACTATGAAGCGTCAATGGCTGCTCTGTTTTACTTGTGGCACATGCCATGAGGGTCCGTCTGGCTTTCTTGAGTCCATCAGCTTTGCTTCTAAAATAGTTGGCATTTTTGCCAGCAAAGCTCTCCTTCTTGCTATCAAAATGGCATTTTAGTTTGTTCACCTTCATAGATTTGGTTGATAGAACCTCACAGCAAATAACATATTGTGGTTTCTAAATTCCTGTTGTAATTATTAAGGTAAAACCATACTGTAAAAAATCCTCACTATATTTTCTTTCTTAATGTTCTTCTCTACATGATCCGTTGTCATGGGATGGCTTGATAATGAAAATAATATATAACACTAGCTTTAGTAATCAAAAGGTGATGCACAACAGATCAGTCAATACAGTTCATTAAAGTTTCCTATGATTTATCATTCTTGGTGTTGTTTTCACAAAACTGTTACTATCGCGGGGGGGGGGGCAGTATTCACATCAACCACAGCTGAGTGTAAAAAGACCGTTCAACCTCCAGATTAAGTTCCCATGGTACATTGTATTTTTTGCCGTGGTTAATGATTTTATAGCAGGTGATTTTACATTTGCCCAGTAGTTATAATTCATAAAGTCTTTTTTTTTCCTTCAATAATGCTGCTTTCAACTTGTTATCAACTCAGCACCAACCTTGGGCAATGCTGTCGCATCCACCTGTATTTGTGTGAGGTGTATGTGATAGGGTTGGTAGGATGAGATCACCATTCTGGGTGCACATATGTGTTTCCTGATGGTTTTAGGTGACCTCTGTGAAAGGGTTGTTCATCCCCCAAAGATGTCACTACCCACAGGTTGAGAACTGCTGCTGTAAAACCACCCTTCTTTTCACTTGCAAAGGACCTTCGGAATGCTGGCTTGTTATTGGAATGGAAGGAGGGGAGCTGTCAGAATAAAAAAAACCCCAAAATTTGTCCTTGTTATTTCAAATAATTCACGATTAAATTGATGTGATTTTTCAAGGTTTATTTTCCTTGAGGAACTTTTGGCACATTTTTCACTAAATTCTGTGCCATGAGGTACATTGTATACTTTCCTAAGCCCAGCAAGGCTTGTATATTTGTATATAATTTTGAATCTCAAGTGAAAGTAAATAAATTTTAATGCATTATGATTTGAAAAGATTTGTAAAAATTACAGTTCATAATTGCTTTGAAAGACCTCAGACTTTAACTTTTAAAAATATTTAAATGCTAATTACGCCTCTTCCTTGTTATTTTAACCCAAATTATATAGTTGATTCAGTTTATTTTAAATATGAAAATGTTAGGATGAGTAAGATAAGTTGAAACCTTTAGTACCTTTCCTGAACACTTTTTATAATTTTGTTAGCATTTAGCAGCTAAATGCTCTGAGGCTATAAAGGACTGTACTTTAAATTGCTCACATTTCTTTAGGTGAGTCATGGTTTCACTATTTTTAAAAAGAGCACTAGAACTAAAGCAAACATTTACATTTATTATAAAAGTGTGATTTGGGAAGAAATTTTTTACTTTTATTTTCAAAGTTTTAATAAGTCACTTTACTGGAGGCCCTTACTGCTCTTATTACATTCCACACACCAATTGTTTCGAGTACATTTGTACATATGTTGCCATCGTCCTTTCCAAAACATTTTCTTTCTACTTGAGCTCTTAGCATCAGCACCTCATTTTTTCCCTCTCTGTCCCATCCTCTCTTTCTCATGAACCCTTGATATTTTATTAATTAATGTTATTTTCATTTCTCACACTGACCTCTGTCTTGCTTCATCCATGTTTCTGTTATTCTTTCTCTCTGTGTGAGTGGGAGGTGGTTATCCGTTGATCATTGTGATCAATTTCCCCTTTCTCTCACCATCTTCCCCCTGCCTTCATGCTATTGCTACTCCCATTATTGTTTTTGAAGGGTCTATCTATCCTGTGTAAGGAGCTCCTGTCTTCCCTGTGTAAATGGACTGGTCTAGTTGGATTTATAAGACGGAATTTGGGTCATGATAGTGGGTATGAGGAAGCATTAAAGATCTAGAGGAATGTTGCATGTTTCATCAGTGCTGTACTGCGTCTTGGCTGGCTTGTCCCTTCCTTGTGACCCTTCTGTCAGTGGATGTCCAATTGTCTACAGATGGACTTGTGATGTCCACTTTGTGAATGTCCCCCCCCCACTGTTTGCATTGATGTTATTGAGTTTTTTTCTGTTACCTTCTGATGCCTGATTCCATTGACACCTCATGATCTCATAGACTGGTGTGCTTCTTCCATGTGGGCTTCGTTGCTTCTCAGCTAGAGGGCCACTTGTTTACTTTCAAGTTTTATGACCCCAGACACTACATCTTTTGATAGCCAGACCCATCAGTTTTCTTCATCCCACTTGATTATGCACTCATTTTGTCTTCAGTGATCCTGTCAGGAAGGTGAGCATCACAGAATGCCATGTTGTTAGAAAAAAGTGTTCTTACAATGAGGGAGTACTTGAGTAGAGGCCCAATGTTGACTGCTACCTTTCTATTTAACATATGATATAGGTACTTAGATCTATGTTGCTATCATCATATATAAATATATTCATATATGTATGTGCCTATATTTATACCCCTATTAATGTCTTTTGCTTCCTATTTCTTCCTCTGTTTCCTTTTCCTTTGCTTCTGTCCCATTACCATGTTTGGCTTTCATTTGACTTTCTGTAATTCTTGGCTACATTGTGCTTAATCAAACCCTACCAGGCACCCTAAACCCTTCTCGCCATTGATTTCGATCACTTGTTGTTCCCTTGTCCCTTGATTTGTTGATTCCCCCCTTCCTCTCCTCCACCTCCACCTCCACCTCTCTTGTGTCTTCTAGGACAGGACCCAAACAATCTCCTGGAGTTATATACATAGACATGAAAACACAGAAACAAACAAACAAAGAAAAACCACCAAAAACCATGAAAAACCTATAAATAGTTCCAGGTCTGTGTGTAGACTTTTATGAATGTTTTACAATCAAGTCTGAGAAGGTGCCAGGCCCTGCCCCCTAAAGTCTAATTTTTGGATTCCTCAGAGACTTCTTTGCTTTGCTCCTCTTGTTGCTTTGTTGCACTCCCTGCATGTTTCCTCCTCATGTGGTAAGGTCAGAGTGGTGACAATCCCCACACTGTGTCTCCAGTGTTGTCCATCATAGCTGTATAGGTTAGTGAGGAGAAGCCATGTCTTATGGTGGAGCTTGGTCCTCTCTGTGCTTCGGCTGCTCTGAGCAGGAATATCATCCTTGGGGCTCTTTGGGCTAGGATAAGGTCTACTCTCTCTTTCCTTATTTTTTCTGGAACTAGTCATAGATTCATATTTTAGTAATGTCTCTTTCTGGAATAGAAAAATTAAATTTGATTATAAAATTTAAGTCATTTTACATTTCTTTGCTTAAACAATAAAGACCATCAATATTTTATTTAACTATAGAATGATATATCTTAATTAAAATTGTTGTCCCTGCATGATTTACATAATAATAGGTCTGAATGAATTTTCTTCAATTTTGTTATAAAATTTCAGAACTTAAACATTTTACATATATTTTATATCACCCACTTTTTGTGATTCTGGCAACCCAGCCCTTAGAGTCTCAAGTTCAATACTGTTAGAAGAAGATGGAAAGTTTTCCTTTTATTTGCACTCTTTCCATTGGGTCTGAGATCTGCCACAATGTCTTTTTCGGATGCTTGATTAGGGATTACAAGATATATTTTCTTAGAACTCTTCTTATAAAATCCTAGCCATTTTCTTATTTGAGGTTTAGGATCAAGCAGAAAATTTTAAAGAAGAGATCCGTGTCTTTAGAAAGTACCTTGACAAATAGACTGCTTAATTGAGGAGAGACTGGGTTCAAAGATATAATTAAGATAATTCAATTAAATCCTTGCCTCTGTTTTGCTTGTTATTAGTTTTGTTTCTCCTTCAAGTACTTCTTTCCTACCTTACCCTCCTCCCCAGTCTAAACCACAGAGCTCCCAGCACGGTAGGGTGGCATCCTAGGTTAGGTTAGTAAAGTGACAACAATTGAGTGGATATTCTAGCTTGATTTTTTTTGTACTTCTGAATGAGAATTATAGCTTTAAAAGGAGGGAAGGCCTGTCCCTATTTCACTTCATTTCAAGTTCTGAAACTAAGCAAGCAAACAAACTCCCTGGAAGATTTCAGTGAAAATAATCAGGTACTTACTCCTTATCTGGTTTGTAAACACCGCCCCCTCCCTTAGTTCTTTTTCACATGATTTACACAAGATGACACCTTCCCTAATTTGGCTGCCACTTCCCTGAATGGTCTTTTGGACAGTGTATAGGGTCTCAGACACAGCGCTATATGTTGGCTACATAGATTTCCTGTTTCTTATTCTTTAGGACACACTACTGCACATTATCTCCCCTTCCCCTTATTTCTTCGTTTTCTTACTTGTTTTATTTATTCTCTGCTGTTTTTTCATGAAGATAATTAGAAAATTTCTCCTTTTTCAAGTTAGTTCCCTCTCTCTCACCCCCAAAACCCTACCTTTTTTTTTTAATTTCTATTTTTTAAACCCTACATTTCTGAACAACCTTTTGTCAGCTTGCTTTTTATCTCTGAAGTCTTATCCTCTGTATTAACTCTCTCGCTTCCTACATGAGGATACATATACATCGATATGAAAAGTAGGCAATTGGCTTTATTTTTAAGATATGAAAATAAACAGAATCATGATCCAGAAGTCTACTAGAATATCTCTCCTCTTTTAAGGTCAGTAAGGAAAAAAAATGCGTGCTTTTCCATGTTTCCTTTTTTAGGTGTACCATTTTGTCTTGTGTCTAGGAATATGAGTAAGTTACATTCACAGACGGCTCGTGCAAGAAGCTTAATGACAGAGATGTGTTTTATTTCAGGAGAACTACATTGAATTCAGACACAGAGAGAAATGTTTGACCCTGTCCCACACTCTTCCTCCCTGCTGTAAGTATCTTTCATTATCTTCTCAAGACACAATAGCTGTGGATGGCTGGAATTTCTATAATTGTTCTTTTTTCGTTTCTTTTGTTCTTATAGTTCCCAAACTAATTGCTTTGTAACAATGGTTTCCAAACATGGAAATTCTGATTCACTTGATCATCTAGTCAAAATGCTAACTTCATGGACAGCTGATTCATTAGCACTGGATAACATCCCAGGCCCCTCTCCCCTCCCATGAGCTCTTTGAAAATAAAGAAGTCTCATCTTTCTTGTTAATGGCCATGTCCTCTTTGCTTAACCATGTAAATTTCATTTAATAAATTCTTTATGTGTCCTGGGGCTCTGGTGGAGTAGTGGTTAGATTTTGGGCTGTGATCCCCAAGGTCCGCTGTTTAAAAACACTAGCTGCTTAGTAGGAGAAAGACTGGGTTTTTATTCCCATAAACAGTCACAGTCTTAGAAACTCCTAGGGGGCAATACTACCTTGTCCCATATCATCACCATGATGTGGCATTGACTTGATTGCAGTAAGTTTGTTGTTGTTGTTGTTAAGTAAGTCAGTAACATAATGTTAACTTGTGTGCTGGGGAACTTGAATGCAGTGGTTGTTGGAAGTGTAGTTTGAGATCCAATGTCTTAGATGACTTTTCTTTTTCTTGGATTCTTTTTACAGGGACATACAAAATCCCAAACCTATTTCCATCCAGTCAATTCTGATCTACATTGACTTTAAAGAACAGTGCAGAATTGTTCCTAGGGTGTTCAGAGCTGTAGCCTTTATGGCATCAGAGTACCACACTTTTGCCTTATAAAGTAACTTGTAGATTTGAACTGCCAATTTCTGCTGGTGGTAACATTGATTCCCCCTGAGTCAATGGCAACTTTGTTGGAACAATTAAGAAAGTAAGAGAAAACAAATTCCTCCAGATAAAATATTACCAGAAACCTTTAACCCTTGGCTCTTGTTATCATTAGATTTCTGTGGTGATGACAGGACAATATTTAAAGGAACCAGGAAAGCAGGTAGTCTCATTGACCTAGAGGTTGTAAAAGCATCAAGAAGGTATTTTTTGGCGGAGCCCCGGTGGTGAAGTGTTTGTGCGCAGGTCTGCGGCCCACTGGGATGGAGGTTCAAATCCAGCAGCAGCTCCACAGGAGCAAAGGCTGAGCCTCCTACTCCCACAACCAGAGGGCAGTGATGCCCCCCAAAACAATAACCAACCAACCAACCAACCAAACAAACAAAAAGAAGGTATTTTTCTTAGAGTCAGGCTGTGACTGGAGCATTGGTTGACACCTTTGGTCTAGTGACTTCAATGTCATTTTACTAAATGTGTAATTTTTAAAGTTGAAGACTGCCTCAGAATCTTCAAAGTGCATGGCTACTGTGCTAGTCTGGGTTGACTAGAGAAACAAATTCATAGACACTCATATGTATAGAAGAAAGAGCTTTATATATAAAAGCAGTTGAATATTGAGAGAACATTCAGCCCAGTGCAGATCAAGTCCATAAGTTGATATAAGCCCATATATTTGATACCAGTTTGTAAGTTCCTCTTCAAACTCACATAACACTTATAACAATGCCAAGTTCAGGAAGATAACAGGTCAGTAGGTGGAAAGTCTTGTGGATCCAGTGGCACTGTAAGCATCTCTATGTGACTCCTGGCCAGGGCACTAATGCAATTGTTTCTTGTTTGTCTTGTCAGCTGGACTGTCTCTCAGGGTGTGCCTGAGATAACTCCAGTGAGTTATTTATCTCCATTGCACCTCCAAATGAGGTTATCAGGCTGTGACTTGATTGACAGACTAAATTCCACTTCTTCACATATACAACAGATCATGTAACTACCATATTATGTTACTTAAATAGAAAAATGACCTGGAATAAAGAACACTGTAGGTAGTGTTGAGGCCACCATATGGTCTGTTTAATCTTAGAGATTAAAATTAATTTCTGGTAACAAATTAAGACCTATAAGTGGGGAAAACAAAACAAAACCAATTAGTGATAGGATATATGTCCAAAACAATTTATCAGTAAACTGAATTCTTAGAGCATAATAGAGGAATTTGTAAAAACTTACCTGTAGTACCCTATAGTATGATTATTCAATGGTTGTCAAATATAAAGCTTTGTTATTCATGGAATAGAAAGATGAGAACTTTGGGAAAATTAAGAATATTCTCACTTTTCCACATATCTAGGTAGGATTTTTTCATGCAGACTGCATGGTGAGTCTAGTCAGTTTCCTTGTTGGATACATCTGCAGGGTGGAATTGGGTTCATTAGCTTATCAGAGCTTTGTTTTTGTTTGTTTCTTTGTTTGTTTGGCATCAAGTCTATCAGCGCTTAATTGTGGGGACCATTCCAGAGATGCAGACAGCTCTATTTGGTTTGAGTCAGTGCTTACTAAATAATCCACTTACAGTAATTGCCTTTACACATATATTTTCATATAGAAAATGTTCTGATCTGATAAAAGCAATCATTCAATCCACTTGGTAGTTATCGTGATCACTAGTAAGGAACAACTTTCCATTTATATACATTAGTCTTTTATGGCTTTTCCTTATTAAGAGTCAGTGGATATATGAATGAGTGGTTGGATGCAGGAGTGAGAAAACACACACACACACACAAGCACACATACACAAATTTGAGCCAGCAAACCAGCACGAGGCCTTGACCCATTATCGTGCAGCATTAGAAGTCTGCTGCCTACAGGTTTTTTTCTGAATAGTTGAATAGCCTACCTTTGTGACCTTTCTCCTAATCATCTTCAATGGCAATGAAACGGAAACATGTTTAAAGCAATGGCAATACTTTCTTTATTTTCCCACCACCTAGTGAGGATTTTATTTTTTGCAGTTGGTAGTTTCCTTATTTAAGGCTCCTAGAGAATTTTGAAATGTGAAACAGGTGTCACATTCATTTTTAGAATGATTGTCATCATTTATCCAACTTACCATCTTTCTGAGTTGACTTGGTTCATCATACTTCAGGTTGTAGCAATACGGATCATAATTGATAAGTGAGTGTGAAAAGATGTTTATCTGTCCAGCAGAGTTTTGTGGAAACAATTACATTTGAGACTATAACTTGGAATTGTGGAAGGTTTAAATGAAGTGTTCTTGGTGAAGTCGATGAGAACTTCTTGTGAATGTTATGAGAATTCTAAATGATTTTTACATTCACAAAAAAGTTTCTTGTTCTGTCACTTATGTATCTGTGTGGTATATACATATTAAAATGTTTCAGATAAATAGGAATTGCTATAAAGTAAGAAAAACTAGTTTTTTTGTAGCTTACATTACTGCCGTTTGGTGGGAGTAGGAGGCCCAGTCTTGCTCTTGGAGAGCTGCTGCTGGATTTGAACCGCCAACCCAGTAGGCTGCACTTCTGCACTAAACCACTACACAACTGGGGCTCAGCCTTCAGAAAGAGATTTAAAACAGATAAAACTCCAGGTGTCCTGTGGATACTCAATTTTGAATAGTGGTGCTGAGAACTATTTGATATTAAGTGATTACTTATATGGACTAGATTCTTACTAGGAACCATACGTATTCTGTATAGACTAATTCAGAGTAATTGTAGTCTATCATAGTCAATTATACTCATCAGCTAGCTGGAGCATCAAATGATAATTTGGTTTAAATGGAAGAGCATATTACCAGAAGACAGAAGATTTGATCTTGCTTTTTAGTCTAATAATGATAAAAAATTGTATAAAATATTACCAATGATAATATCATAATATCAATGATAATACTATCAATAACAGTTTCAATTGTAACAAATAATGATAGCAGTATCAATATTTCAAAATTACCTCATTTGATATTCATTAATTATTGACTAAGTGTTTTTTACATTTATTATTAATCCTCTCCAAACTGGAAATTATATACCATGGTCATCCCATTATAAAGACCAGGAAAGGTAGACTTTACTGACATTAAATTCTTGCCTAATGTCATGTTACTAGAGAGCTGTGGATCTTGGAGGTGATCGAAAATACCATGACTTGGGAAAGGCACACCTTCATCCTCACAGTGACACCCTTGCTTTTCAACAATTTAAGGATATTTGGGGCAGCAGATTTACTCAAAGCAATTCAATTTCTTGACTGTTGGTTCCATAAGTATTGATTATCGACCCAAGAAAAATGAAATACTTTGCAATTTCTGTCGTTTTCTCCCTTTCTCATGAAGCTGCCTATTGGCCCATTTATGAAAATTTAGTTTTCTTTACATCAAGTTTTAATCCACACCAAAGGTAAGTCTTCTTGGCCTTTAACAAGCCATGCTGTAAAAGAGAGTCTTCCCTAGTCTCTAGAGGGCTTTCTGTATATAGTCTGGCTTTTCTGATTATTCACTTAGCCTACAGATTGAAAAGTATAACGAGTGATACAAATCTGGCAAATCTATTTCCTGATTTTAAGCCACGCAGTAGTCCCTTGTTCTATTTGAACTACTGCCTCCTAAACAGGCTCCGTAAGTGCACAGTGAGCATCCTAGAGTCCCCATTCATCTCAGTACTAGTCCGTTTATTATGAGCTGTACAGTAGAAGGCCAGAGCACAGCAATGAAAACCAGGAGACATCATTCTGCTATTCTCGGCTCCCAATTAGGATCTCAGACATGGGACAGCCCTCATGACACATCCTTGTGGGAAGTCAGCTTGACTTACTACAAACTACCTGTTGATGTGCTATTGCAACCATTTTAAACACCATCTTCACAAAATTTTACTTGTACATGGTAGTAATGATATTGGTTGCTAACTTCCACATTTTGTGGGGTCACTTTTCTTTGACTGGGTTGGCCTGAATTTTTTGGCACAGAGTGCTGAGTACTTCTAGTGCATCATCAGTTTGTTGAAATATTATAATTGGCACTCTAAGTCCTGGAGCTTTGCTTTTCACTAATGCCTTCAATGCAACTTGGACTCCTTCCTTCATTAATACCTAATATTGATTACGTTACCTTTTGAAATGATTGAATGTTAACCAGTTCTTTTTGGTACAGTGACTATGTAATCTTTTCATTATCCTTTATTGCTTCCTATATCATTCAATATGATTTCATAGAATCCTTCAATATTTCAACTCTAACCTTGAATATATATTTTAGCTTTTTCTGTTTGAGATAGTCAAAGTGTACCCTTGGTTATGGCTTCCTAAATCCAGATCTTTGCACATTTCATTTTTATAGGTAAGTATGCCTTTTTCTCATACCCTTTGAGATTTTTTTCAGCTCTTCATTATTTTTTTCATTTGTGCTAGCTACTCTGTTCTCTCGTCTTCTTAATTACCTTTTCCTTTCTTCAGGATGAGATTCTTCATATCATCCCACAGCTTGTCAGATCTTCTGTCATTAGTGTTTAATACATCAAATCTGTTCCTGAGATATTAGGATATATATATACACATATGAGTATATATATATCCTAATATTAAGAATCTCATCCTGAAGAAAGGAAAAGGTAATTAAGAAGACGAGAGAACAGATAAAAATGGATGTCTAAGAAGACTTTAAAACTTGCTTTGAATGTAGAGTAGCTAGCACAAATGAAAAAAAATAATGAAGAGCTGAAAAAAATCTCAAAGGGTATGAGAAAAATTTCAATGAAAAGCAAAGCTCCAGGACTTAGAGTGCCGATTATAATATTTTGATACCATTCTCTCTTTTGTTTTAGGATTATATAATTTACTATTCTTCAGTTACTGATGTTGGTGTGCCTCTTCCATGTGAACTTAGTGAACATCTCACTGATATGACTGCCTGTTTGAAAATAAGCCTTTAAGAGTGCAGATTCTCTTTTATCTGATACCCAAGCACCATCTAATTTCTTCATTACACGTAGTTACAGCACCCATATCTTTTGTGTTCCCTTCTTGGGGCAAGTATCCAGCAAGGCCATGATGTAAGAACAATTGTTCTTAAATTGGAGCTAGGATTCTATGTAAGCCCAACACCCATTCTTGAATCTATTTTTTTTAATGTCTTTGGCATTTTTTAGAGACTTCCTTGTTAATTTAGGGCAGAGTGTCTAATGGATCATCTCTCTGGGCCATCGAATCTTTCTTCAATATTTTCATTTGTTAGCTCCTGGTATTAATTTTTAAAGCACTATTGAGAAAGGGATATTTGGCCCATATAGACTAACTCCATATCACAATACCTAAATTATTCACTTGTACAAAATCAATCCTCTGGTGTTTGGATGTGATTTACATAAACAATGGGAATTGTTTGTCTGGGAAATTCTGCAATAAAGTTCACTGAGAATATCACTCACAGGTTTGCTGGGCTAATATATATCTTAATATACAGCATATCGGGTATTGATGTCATATGTAAATGATTGTCTGCATAATAACAGTTCAATGATCTTGGTCTCTCTGCCTTCTGCTTCTTCCAACTCCATAAGTTTTCAGTCTTAAGTCCTCAGCATACAAGTGTGTTTGAGGCAGAATCCAGTTCCTCTAGTGGAGTTCCTGGCATTGGATTTCACTGGAGCAGTCCATGTGTTCCACCCTAAAATGGTTTAGCATTTGCTAATTCATTTTGGTACAGTGACTTACCTATTCCTCCCATCATTTTTAAAAGTTTTCTCCATTGTTCAATACTTATCCCATAGAAAATTTCTATGTTGCAAACTGAGATTTGTATCTTTTCTCCCCTCCCCACCCCCTTCCATCTTTCAGTTGGAGGAATGCCAAATTAATTCTTTGCTTTTGGCTTTCTAACTTCAGGCTATTTCACTTTAATACTGTACTTTTTCTTCTCAAGATGCCCCTGGAAGTATTCCATTCAGATATTTTCCATCATCATTTCTTTATTTGGCTTTATCTGCTCTATATGCAAGAGAAAGACTGAGAGTCTTTTCTGCCATCTATTTTGGCCCTCCCTATTTTTAAAACTTTTTTTGCTTTGTTCATGTATGATATCCTTGATGTCATCCATAACTTATCTTCTCCAGTCATAACTATTCATCCATAACTATTCTTCAGTCATCAATGTTCAATTTATCAAATCTATTATATGATGATAGGAAATAGTGAATTCTTATGCAAGTGCAAGGAGTGATACATTAGAAGTACACATAGGAGTGGATGGATCTCCAAAAGATGTCCTTACAAAGGGAAAGAACATAATGGAATATAGACATTAAATTTTATTTAATTCTAAAAAGCTGTCCATCAGAGTACATTTTGCGAGCAAACACATAGGGATATCCATAAAACATAGTAATAACTTATTGGAAAAATGAGCATATGAAACAAAAGGAAATAAATAAAACAGCAATGGATAATCATGGATCATTGGTGATGGGCAATAAAATAAGGAAGATTAACTCAATAGTCTTTACATGAGGTCTTAAAATGACATTTAAGTCATACATCAAATGATTGAACATGATTTATGCTATAGTTCATTTATTCAAATACTTCTTTTAGAACCTAGTATAGCATTTAATGTAATCAGCATACATATTACCCCATTCTTTCTTCAAATACCTTTCTGGTTTTCAATCCCTTTCACTTAGCTCTCATATGTTACTTTTTCTTTTTAGATGTTTTCATTGCTCAGGTTTTCATTCTTGTTTTTTTTTCTTGCTTTAAACACACATCATAGAAAAAGGATTCATGTTTATGGCTTCAATAATTGCATCTGTCTCTATCCTCCAAATTTCATATGTTAGCGGACCTTCACCAATAGGTGCTAGGAATATTAGTATTATAATAGTCAGGATCTGACATCGAACATCCTTTTTTCTTCTTTGCCCCCAAATTAACTTGATCTTTTAAAATAGCACTACTACTCCAGTATCCCAAGCTAATTTGGAAACTGTATTAGGCTCTTTTCTTTCTCCAGTCAATTCATCAAGTCTTATTTATTGTAATTAAGAAATGTCTCTAAATCCAGCACTTCCATAGATCTCAAGAGAAGAAACTGGAGAGATTTAAGCACAGATAGGTTTACTTTAAAAGCAATTACTAGGCCTGCAGTGAGGGATTGCTTTATAGAATGGGATGTATGGAGACCAGCTCTGAGTTAACCTATTAAGAAATTATGGTTTCTTGGATGAAGATTATAAAGTAGATATAAGAAATAGATTGCTTAGCTAGAAATCTCACTGGTAGACTAGACAGTGTTTGGTGATAGACTTGATATATGTGGTGGAGTGGGGAAAGATGTTAAGCAGTGTTTCTTAGGTTTCTGTCATCAATACTGATCATGCAGCTTAGTGTCAGGAGAGTAGGAAAGATGAAGCAGATTTTCTCAAGGAAAATTGTGAACACCATTATGGACAAACCGAGTCAGAGAAGTTGTCCCTGTAGAAGTCTTTAGAAATAAGTTCTATAGATCGGTTAGATCCTCCAACTTGTGATCCAGGTTGAATCATGTTTGAGAATAGCTGGAGAGTTGTGGTCAGTTACTCTCGGGGTGGGGGGGGGGTAGAGGAGGAGGGGTTGCTTCAGATCATCTGGGGAGAAAGTTGAAGGAAGTTGAAGGAAGAGATGCTAGGACTCTCGAAGACTACCACAGTCCAGCGTTGTGAAGGGAACATGCATTTGCAGAAGAGATAGAAAGGAAAGAGTAAGGAATGAGTATATACATGTATATCATACAGTCAAGTATAGCCAAGGGTGTAGGGGGGTGTGCTTCAAGGTGAATAGTATCCCAAGGAGTGTCAGTTTTTGCTGAAGGGTAATAAGAATGCTAAAATTAAGCTCATTGAATTTTGACATGCCCATCATCTGGGTGAAATGGCGTGAATGGAACTTTTAATTCAGGTATCTGATTGGATATGTGACACAATGGCGGGATCAACTATAGATGTATAGCAGCAGACATTATTATACCAGTGAAAATAAAATGAGAACACTGAATGTCTTTCTCTAGGATCCAAGCTTTGGGTCCGACTGAAAGCAGATGAAGGTCTCCTCCATACAGCCTGACTTTCATCTGTCTACACCTAACAGAGTCCCTGTGATGAAAAAGAAGTAGAAAACCATCCTGGAAGATAGAGACATTTTTAAGAAGCTGGTCATGCTTCTTCAGGAGTCCTGGGAACTTCAGGAGTTCTTCAGGAGTTATGCATTGTTCTGCTAACCACAAGGTCAGAAATTTGAGACCACCCCCTGCTCTAAGGGAGAAAGAGAGGTGCTCTGCTTCTGTAAAGAGTTGTTATTGTTGGGCACCATGCAGCTGATTCCAATAATGACCCTATGCCTGACAGAATGAACCACTGCTGGTCCTGGGCCATCCTCACAAGTATTCCAATGCTTGGGTCCATTGTTGCAGCCACTGTGTCCATCCATCTTGACCCTCACAAAGGTCTTCATCTTGCTCACTGCCCCTCTGTTTTCCCAAGCTTAGTGTCTTTCTTCAGAGACTTGTCTCTCCTCCAACATGCTCAAAGCGTGTAAGACTGTAAGGAACCCCATGGAGGCAGTTCTACTCAGCCCTATAGGGTCACTACAAATCAGAATCAACTTAATGACAGAGAGTTTTGAGTCATGATTATAAGACACAGAAAAAATCTCTCTAAATTGCCAAGGGAAAAATTTCCACCAAAGCAACCCATCTGCTTAATAAGTTAAGGAATGCAGGTATTGTGTAACAGTCACTGGACACCATGCAATTGTTAGATGAATATTGAAATGTAAATAGCTTAACTGTAGCCATTTGACAGCTAGGTTAACTTTAGCTGTTGGCAGAAAATGAAGTAGGAGAGAACTGTAGAAAATTATGAGAAAGAGAAATGTCCCAAAGGATAAAATTGGTGTGCAGTAAAATAAAGCATTTTCAGATTATAACCAAGAAGCTAACAATAAGTTGCAAAATGAACCCCAAAAGGCATTGCAAGTGGGAGCAAGATTTTGAAATACAATTCCCCAAAGCAAAATAAATAAAACTGAAAATGCATTTGTATGAGCTACCTCAATTTAAGAAAGTTGAAACCTCTCAATGAAGAGAGTAGATAAACTATTCTGAAACCCATCACCCAGCTGAATTCTCTGGAGACACACAGCCACTTAATTACTTTACCAAAGGTTGCCTTAATATTCCAATATACGCTGCCATAAGACCCAATATATGTCTTACCAAAAAGATAAATGCTTAAATTATAAATCTGACCAATTTTAGTTCTTATCATAATAAAACAATGAACAATGGACTTAATAATAGATAATCATAAGAATTTGAATTGACCATTTACATTTTTTTGGCATCACTGCCCTCTGCTGGTGGGAGTAGGAGGCCCAACCTTGATCCTGGAGAGCTGCTGCAGGATTTGAACCTCCAACCCAGTGGGCCTCAGTCCCACACACAACCACTACAGCAGGGCTCAGCAGAATTGACCATTTAAAAAAAGTGAAAACACTCATCTCCACTCTGTGATCTTTGAGAGAGAAGCCACCTATGAAAGTGGCCATTGAGGGCTGAACCCTGGTGGCGTAGTGGTTGTGCACAGGACTGCGGCCCACTGGAACAGAGGTTCAATCCCAGCAGTGGGGCTGGGCCTCCTACTCCCACCACCGAGAGCAGTGATGCGCCCCACCCCCCCCCCCCCCCCCCCCCAAAAAAAAAAAAAAAAGAAAGTGGCCATCGAGAATCAGTAGACTCAAACTCACTTCCATTGAGTGAATGCCAATTTACAGTGAGCCTACCAGGCCGGTTAGAACTGCCCTTCTGGGTTTCCAAGATAACTCTGGATGGGAATAGAAAGTCTTATCTTTGTTCCACAGAGTGGCTGGTGATTTCAAACCAACAATCTTGAGGCTTGCAGCCTAACTCCTAACCACTATACCCCGAGGCCTCCTTAGAAAATGAATCTCAGCTTCTGAGGTTTGAAGGGCACATCAGAAAAGGAGGGTGAGAATGGTTACACCCAGGAAGAACGTAATCAATGCTACAGAATTGCTTTGTAGAAAAGGTTGAATTACTGTATGCTGTATTGTGTATATCCTTAACAACAGAACAAAATTTCATTAAAAATAAAACAGAAGGTTGCGTTGGCAGCTGATATTTATGGATTGAATCCTGGAAAAGAATAGGCTATGTAGAGACATGTGTTTGTTTTTCTTTGTTTTGAAGACAGAGTGGAACAAGGTGTTTAATTATTTATGAGCAGGATAACCTAGAAGTTTCTTTGAACGTAGGCATTTGATTGCTACTTACATGTTCTATTGATCTGTTTTACTGTCTTTTTGTCATGCATGATGTGTCTACTTACATGTCAAACTCTGCCAGTAGTCTTTGATTTCCTTGAATGGATGACCTGTGTTATAGTTATTTTCTATTCTCATCACTTAGCACCATATTGAGCACATTATATGCATCAGTAAATATTAATGAATAAAATAAGCCTCGACTTCTAACTAAGTCCAATTAGCGGTCAGCTAATCACTTTTGTGGCAAGCATCTAATTTGAAAGAAACTCATATGGCACATTGGTTATTATCAAATTAAGTGAACGGATAGGATATCACAGTCTTTACATTATCATAAATCAAGTCTCTCAGAAGATAAGGCACATCTTCTTCCACATTTTATAAGGGGATTTAAACATTTAAATAATCCTACTCTTTACTCATGTCACCAAAAGGAATAACTTCTCAAAATTTTAACACTATGTACATAGGTTAGAAGGAAAGCACAAGAGAACAAAATAACAAAAATTAAAGCAGTTAATAAGTAAGAATTATGGTAAAGCATACATTTCTGCCTCTGGAATGGTACCCTTTTAAAAATGGCCCTCAGAAAAAGTTATATATAAATCTGTAAAAGAAAGTTATTCTTACAATACAATAAATTTAATTGTTCCATATAATTGTATATGTAAAAATACTGACTTGGCAAATGTGGTTCAATCTGTATTTTTGAAATAATAAGTTATTCTTTATGAAGTCATTTAATAAATGTTGATTATTTAAAGCTATCCTTGTGGTTTACCATCTCTGAAATATACTTATTATGTTTTCTTCTTATATATTTATATCAAGTTAATATTCTAAAATATGATTTTCCCTTCAATAATGTCATCGCATTTTCTAAATCTTCATGGTCAGTTATTGATATGTAAAGGTTATTATGTGATTTTAACCAAGACAAATACTTCCAGGATATTACGGATTTCTATTTTGATTTCAAAATTGAAAGACTTAATGGCAAATTTTACTTCAGTCAAATGCTATCACAGTTTGGGTAGGCTCTTTATTTAAAAAAAAGTATCATGGAGGTTATTTAAAGTAAAAGCAAAGAATTCTAGCAAATGAAGAGATTTAATGAACTGGAACACATTGTACTGGAAGACCCTCAGAAATACTCTGCTGAGGGATAGGTATGAAGTCATTCTAGTCCGTAGAGAAAACAAAAACAAAAACAAAAACACATCCACCCCCATGTCCACAGGAAAGAAAAACCTACCTGGCATAACTTTCATAGCAGCATTTTTTCCACTGGGGGAGCATCCAGCAACTCACTCTGAGTGAGTGCACCCAGTGGTGATGCTGGGGAAGGTTCTCTCTGATTGCAGTAAATTTTTTCATAAAAGCAGTTTCGCTCAAATCTCTCTCTCTTTTTTTAAAAAATGGTAGCTGATTTAAGAGAACAGCATGAGACTGTGAAATTTTCTTTCCTGCTCAAGATAAATGCCACCCAAACTGTTGTGATGTTGAATACAGCTTACAAGGACAGTGCTATGGGAAAAACTCAATTGTGTGAGTGGTTTTCTCATTTCAAAAAAGGTGAACTGTCAATTAATGACAGACCTCATTATGGATGTCCGTCAACTTCCCAAACTGATGGAAATGTCTGCTTGTAGTGCATTTGGAGTTAGTTCTGCCCGATCAGACTCATAATCGAGATTTCTATTTAGAGGCTCCGAAAAGATTGTGTGGCAATGTGCGACAAGAAAGGCCTGGTTTGTGGCAGATGGGGGGATGATTTTGCCACACAACCTGCTCACGGAGTCATCTCAGTGCGCCAGCTTTGAACAAAAACTAGCGTGTCTCTCTTGCCCCATGCACCTTCCTCACTTGGCCCTTGCTCCCTGAAACTTCCTTTTGTTTCTGAAAATGCAGAAGGACATAAAAGGATTGCAATTTGATGACATGAAGAGGTGAAGAAAAGAAGCAAGGGAGGTGCTGTCACCTTGCAAACAGATGATTTTGAACAATGTTTTCAAGAATGGAATCACAGATTTGATAAGTGTATTAAGTGTAATGGAGAGTACTTAGCGGGTGATAAGGCTGCTTTGTTAAAAAAAAACATAGCTTTGGGGAAAAAATCTGGGTGTTTTAGGTAGCATTCTATGTGGTTATAGTCACAGTGATTGGAGATTACTGTAGCTTGAGGCAATAGCAAATTAAAATTATATAAGTTTAGCTGTCTACTCTAACTTTCTGCCCAATTTTTAATTTGAATTAGTTTTTTACCATTGCTATGTAGGATTATTTACCTATTCTACATGCAAATTTTTCATGGGTTACATGAGAGGCTTTGAACAAGAGGTCTTCTTAAAGCTAGTGGAAAAATAGAATTACAGTATAATCGAATTTTCCCATAAATGTTTGAAAATATTTTCTTCCATTTTGTAGCCTGCATTTCTACTCTTATAGTAGTGTCTCTTGATATAGTCCAAATTACTGGTCTTTTTCTTTGTGGTTAGTTTTTTCATGTTCTGTTTAAGAAAAGTTTTATTACCCCAAAGTCATGAAACTCACAACAATTTGTTTGTTTTGCCTTTCACATACAGGGTTACTACCCATCTTGAACTGATGTTTTCCTCGTGGGGAACAAAGAGATGTACATGGAAAGTTTTCATTTTTTTTCTTTTATGGGTAGCTCATTGTCCCAACACTGCTTATTGGAAATACTTCCATTGCTTTGTAGGTGTTTGAAGTTGAGGGCAACTGATGAAATCTACAATTTTCTGTAGTTATTTAATGCTTCTCTCTGCCCCACTATCATGGTCCCAATTCTACCTTACAATTTTACTAGACCAGAGGTTTCACACTGCTACAGATAGCAAGCGGAAACATAGGGAATTCAGGACAGATGAACCCCTCAGGACCAATAAGAAGAGTAGCAATACCAGGAGGGTAAGGGGAAAGTGGAGGAGAAAGGGCAAACAATCACAATGATGTACATATAACCCCCTTCCAGGGGGATGACCAACAGAAAAGTTGGTGAAAGGAGACATTGGCCAGTGTAAGAAATGAAAAAATAATAATAATTTATAAATGATCAAGGGTTGTGAGGGAGGGAGGGGTAAAAATGAGGTGCTGATATCAAAGGCTCAAGTAGAAAGCAAATGTTTTGAGAAGGATGATGGCAACAAGTGTACAAAAGTCCTTGACACAATGCATGGATGGATGGATGTTGATAAGAATTGTATGAGCCTCCACTAAAATGATTAAAAAAAGTTGAGTGCAAACTATTTATCCTCCCTAGGAATTTCCTACATGATTCTTTGAGACTCATTCACTTTGAGTGTGATTTAATTGTATTCAGCAGTCCATTGTTCCAATTGAAAGTCAGTTCTTTCTTTGAAGAAAGTTCTTTTTTCTACCTTTCCCTTTCTCCTTCCCTCTTTTCCCCAAGATGCCTTTCAGATTTTCTGTTTATCTTTTATTTTTAGAAGTTATTTTATTACTGTGACTATGTGGAGTTTTCTTTTAATTTATTCTTCTCAACATTTATTTATGTAAAGTCTCTGGAGTAATATTTTTATAAATCTTAGACTGTAATGTCATATGATATTGCTTCTGCTTTGCTTCCCTTTTTCTTTTCTAGGACTCTAATTGCACTTACTTCATGCTGTATCACTCCTTTTTTGTTTCCTAACTTTCTTGTTTTCCTTATGCCTGAGAACTCCACAGCTGTAGTCCTTGATGATTCATTTACTTCAGGAGTCCTCAAATGTCTTAAACACGGGCCAGTTGACTGTCCCTCAGACCATTGGAGAGCAAGACTATAGTTAAAAAAAACCAACAAAACCAACTATGAACAAATTCACTGTGGACCCGGGATGAGTTGCCAGCTTAGTAGGACAGCTGCCATGGCAAAAACACCTGGCGGGCCAGATAAATGTTCAGCGGGCCACATGTGGCCCATGGGCTGTAGTTTGAGCACCACTGATTTATTTAATGTTTCTGCCTTTTTGTCTTTTCATTCATGCACACTTGCTTCCTATGGTATTTGGATAGTTTTTATTATTTAATAGAATTATATGTTCAACATTATTTATAGGCATACCTATATTCAGAGAGGATTTATGTGTGCATTTGCTAAGTGCCTTGGAGCACTAGAATCATGGACTGATTTATATAGTTTCTGCGATGGACATGATTGTAGTAGAGCTACATTTTCTGCAAGGGCCTTCCTACTTCCTGGTAACCCAGCCTTTCAGACTGAAGCTTTTGGGAAACTCAGTGCAAAAGTGCAAGCTCCATTAACCACCCTCCCATTTTCCAGGGGGCCATGGACTCTAATCTCTGTTCCATTCATTGAGCCAAGTCTGTCCAAAGTACCTCTTAGCATCTCCGCTCTGCCGCAGCACTGTCCACAGTGAGCAAACGCACATAAAATGTGGGGTCTTTGGGGCCTTCATTCTTCCTGGGATGCTCCACTGGTATTTTAGAAGCCTTTCTTATAATAACAGAGATTTAAAGAAATACTTTTCAGAAAGGTGTTTGAAAAGATTCTCTAGTTTCCTTCAGTAGGGTGATTTCTTTCTTTCAGTAAAGTAGGAATTATGGAGGTCATTATTACTAGAATTTAAACTTATGTGTATTTGTGGCTTATACCATATACCATGTAGAAGGAGGCTTCAAAAGTTTGTTGGAAACTTCAGTGAAATGATAAGGTATCTTCCCCACCACCCCACATGCTTTCTGAAAACCTCTCATGTGTCAAGAACCTGAATTTCTACTAATTACCAAACCCTATGCTGTATATATTTTGATACATCTATGAAAAATGAATTATTTGCTATTTTGAAAATCTGTTGAACAAATTATTTGGCTTATAAATTTAAGATCATATATAATATTACAGAGTATGAAGGGTTATAGAAAAATAGATGAAAATAAGAGATTTGGGGGCTGTGGTCCTTATATGGTTTTAAATCAACTTGATAACTAGGAATGGTATCTAGCCTGTCTATCAGGTTGCAGACTGATCATGCCTCCTGTGGATGTGGCCTTCTCATGAGGATTCTGAGAATCCTGGGAACTTCTCTTTCTCCCTGGAAGTGGGTCACACGCTCTCTCTGCCTCCATGTCCTTGTTGATAAGCCAAGCAGAGACTGCAGAGCCCTGCAATGGACACAGCCTCTCTGCTTCACCTCCCAGTGGAGAAGACTCAGAGAGCTGGAAGAACCTTCTGGAAACCCATGCCAGCATTGAGATGCTTCCACTGCCACTGGATTCACCAGACTTTCTACCTACCGGCCTGTGATTGTCCTACATAAATGCATATGCTACATGAATTTAAAGAGGAATTTATGGACTAGTATTGGACATATGGGCTAATATTGGAGTTATGCACTTGTGCCAGACTGGGATGGAATGCTTTTTCAATAAACAATTGTTCTTTGATATAGAGGTCTCTCTTACATGTCTTGGTTCTGTTTCTCTGGTCAACCCTGCCTAACACAGGGGCACATGACTAATGGTTCAACAATTATTAAGTAAACATTATGAAAAATGTTATAAGAATCTTAGAATAAAGGTGAACATTCTTTCAAGCAGAAACTGATGCTCAGATAATGTAAATGCTTTGCCTGGAGTCAGCTTTGGGGGCTAATTAAGATTTGGCAGGAATAACTCATGTCTATTTCTGTTCTTAACATTTCACTGCCTGTCCTGACTTCAAGATAATTACTGAGTGTGTTAAATATATTTCATATAAAATGCACTTTTTCCCCATTGAAATCATGGCTACTTAACCATAATATGAGGGATGAAAATGACTAATATAATTGAT
This sequence comes from Nesogale talazaci, assembly GCA_004026705.1. NCBI lineage: Eukaryota > Metazoa > Chordata > Mammalia > Afrosoricida > Tenrecidae > Nesogale > Nesogale talazaci. The sequence goes on from PVJH01026936.1 coordinate 22,160, forward strand.
AAGTATTGAAATTGATGCCTGATAAAGTAGAAGATTAATTCAATTATGGGAGAAAGGATGGAAAGAAGGCTCTTAGTTTCAAATCCAGGTTTGCCTTATTAGCTGGTAACCTTGGCAATGTTGCTTAAAGTCATAAAACTTGTATTTCCTCATACCAAGAGCAATACCACCCTCCCTGATGCTGATAGAATTGCAGAAATTATATGAGCAATGCACGAAAATTACATAGTGTAACATTCAACAAGGAATAAGTATTACTTTTAATGTTACCATAATTAATAATAGAAAATAATATAAGAATAGAAGCTCCGGCAATATACCCCAAATTCAAAACCCAACACATTCCATTGATTTGGTTCCTCCTCCCAGAAGCCATAAAGGACAGGGACTAACTGTTCTGGTGAGTTTCCCAGATTATAACTCCTTATGAGAGTAGGACACATTTCTTTCTAGAGGAGCAGTTGGTGATTTTGATCTGTTGACCCTGCAGTTAGCAGCCGCATACCCTCTATGCCACTAGAGCTCCTCAAGAGGGCCTGGTGTATGCATGCACATGATTTAGTAAATAACTAGTGGTTTTTTTGAAAAAAAAATTCCTTTTGGTCAAACTATATCATGACTACTATTTTTTAGCTCTAGACTTTTGGGTGGGTTTGATTGATTTCACTTGGAAGCTGCACTTGCATTACATGAGCAAGAACAGTTTTTCCTGGATTACCTTCATGTCATCTATATTTAAAATGTCTGTCTTTAAATTCATTTCTAGTTTTCAGCATTCATGCTGTGACTCTTGAATAGTGCTTAGACAGAGATACTAAGTCAAACAAGACAAGACCTCTTCCCTCTGAGGCTCGTTATCTAGTGGGAGAGGCAGGCACGTTAATTAACAACTCTTATTGTAAGGTGAACTGTAATAGTGTTTTAGTACCGTTACAAGCAAAATGCTATAGGAGTATAGGGGAGGAACATAGCAATGTCAAATATTAAACTCTCAACATCATTCTTGATATACCAGTATCTATTACAAATGAACTTCCTTTGCAAATTGCTGGTGAATGTTTTTCTCTTTTTAAAACCGTGATATGCACACCTTTAGTTACATCATATTTTTTCAATCTGTGGGCTGTAGTTAGTCTATGATTCTACAAATAGGTTTTCTCTTTACTTTCTGTTACTTATAAATTAAGATAAAAATGTTTATTCTAACTTGTGCTATACAATTATTAGTTCTCTTCGCCCACGTGTTAGACAAAGAATGCACAATTATGCAATGAGTGCGTGTTTTCTGATTAGACCTTGAAACATTACTAATTGATAAGAATTCAATATATTTGGCCATTGCAATTAGACACCAATCATTATTAGAAAATAGCTGGAGAATGCCAAACTCTAGGGAGAAAGGGGTCCTAATTGTGTAATGGCTGCAACAAAAGTTAAGTAGAAATTCTTAAAAGTCACATGAAGGGATATGAGTCCTTACTGGCACTTGGCTTCATGGGCTGCATTTGCCCTCTAAAAGACTGTTGCTTTTGCTCTGCCATGTTTTGGGACCTAAGGGATAGTTAGCTCTTCTGTGAAGTTTTGTGCCTGCTCTTTTCCCGAGTAGAAGAAACTCTGTAACTGATCTTTTCTAAGGTTGCTCATCATGTTATCTGTTCTTGCTACTGTTATTCACACACTTCCATTTGCATGTGGGCTGAACTTTTGATCCACTGCCAAAGACTCTGATTCATGGTGATGCTGTGAGATGGAGCAGACTTTCCTCAGAGGGATTGTCAACCATAAAGCAGTGGTTCTCAACCTGTGGGTTGCGACCCCTTTGGAGGTCCAATGAACCTTTCACAGGGGTCACCTACAACCATCAGAAAGCACATATTTCCAGTGGTCTAAGGAACTGAGACACTACTCCTCTGTCTGTTTCCAGATGGGTCTGCCCACATGCAGATACACTCACCTATGAGTACCCAGTGTGAAGACTCTTACCATTTCAACACAAAATTTCATTTATTTGTCATTAGAAATAAATATTTCACAATATATAATTACATATTGGTTTGTGATTAATCACTATGCTTTAATATGTTCAGTTTGTAACAGTGACAATACATATCAGATATCATTCAGAAAGTGCATATCAGATATTTACATTATGTTTCATAATAGGAGCAAAATTGCCGTTATCAAGTATCAATGAAGATAATTTTATGGTTGGTGGTCACCAGAACATGAGGAATAGTATTAAAGGGTCATAGTGTTAGGAAGTTTGAGAAACACTGCCATAAACCTTTATGGAAGCACAATGCCATATCTTTCTCCCCTGGAAAAAGGACACTTTAATTAGAAGCTAAGTGCTTTTACTACTGCAGTAGGGATCCTTTCTGACAAATAGAGTATGGACAAACGATAAGATGCAATTGTTGAGGATAATTACATAATACTAAGATTTCCCTTTTACCACTTGATTTTGATTCCACTCCCAACAGTGTCTCCACAGATACTTGTCTTGGGACAAAGTCCCAGGAAGTCCATTTTGAAAGTTGACTACTTCTTAGACGATTTTCTCTTTTGATATAAATTCAAAGCCAAACTCTTCCTCACTCTTTGTGTCTGTGCCTCTGAGAAATTTGCCTCCTTCTCCAAGCTCCAGGGCCAGCCAATCATGCTAGCTGGTGTCAAAACTATATCTGGCCTCCTCTGGCTTCCCTACTGCCATGTGACAGAGGTCTGCAGGGGCTCCCCTTCCATCCTTCTTCATCTCTCCTCACACCAACCTTTCTTCCCACAGCACTCTGCTTCTAGAACTGGTTTCATAACTTGTTGCAATGGCCACATAGAACTCACAGACAATGCTCATAACGACTGGGTTTGTTAGGTGAGTTAATGGACATGGTCATTGAGCTATTAAAACACCTCTCCTCAGCCAACAGCCAACCCTCTCCCTAGTCCTTCGCCCCACGGTCCCTTGGTCTCCACTTCTGTCAGCCAGGAAACCAGCTCACTGTTCACCCTTAAAGTCTCATGGTCTCAGTGCTGCTCCTTCTTTCCAGGTCACAGTCTCCTTGTTTTGACCTCTGGGTTCATCCTGGCTCCTTTGCTCTGCCCAAGGTGTCCATGCTTCTGCCTCTGATCTCAGTCTCCACCACTGCAGACAGAGAATGTATTGTACTTCCAATCATCTTGAGATGTCTCTCCTTTTCAGCCGAGATGGTTCATCCCTTTAGCCAAGTACAACTGACCAGTCCCTTCTATTAGTTTTATATATGCCCTATTTGCATAAGCTCAATCGTTTGGCAGGGGTTACAGAGACATGAGTAAACCAAAAACCAAACTCACAGCTATCAAGTGGCTGCTGACCCATAGCGACTCTGTAAAAGAGGTCAGAACAGCTCCTACGAGTATCTAAGATAAAGCGACCAGACGTCACACTTTTTAACAATTTAATAACGTCCTGCGGTGCTTTACAATTAAAATAAATATATTTCCATACTATTTTTGTGTTCTATGAAAATTTTTGTTGCTCCATAGACCAAATTTATAATCAAGAACCCCATACCCCACCCCACCCCCAGTTAATGTTATCCCGCTTAAAACCTGGTCACTTTAAGATGATACATGTTCACAGACATAGAAAGCCCTATTTTTCTCCTGGGCAATGGTTGGTGGTTTCTAACTTGAAGATCATAGCCAAATGTGTACCCATGGTACCACCAGAGCTCCTCTGCATCTCAGATAGAAGGCTTATTTTTTAGAAATTTCATGTTGCCAAAGCTTTCACCACTGGACTGTTTAAAAATTATATTTTTAATTGGAGTCCTGGTGATGTGGTTGTGAAAATTTTGGACTGTCAGCAAAGTTGGCTATTCAACCCATTGCTCCCCGTAAGATTTGTCCCCTTGAAAGCCCTCTATAGGATTGCCCAATGTCTTAATGGCGGCAGGTTTTTGGTGTGAAGAGTGACTAGTTCTATGAAAAGTAAGTGATCATAAAAGACCTCGGATTTTTGCTCAAATCATTAAAATTCACATATTTTCCATCTGATACAACTTAGACTATTTGATGATTGTGTAGAGCCCTAAATGATGTTCACCCAGAGTACAGCCAAATTGAAAGGAAAAGATATGTGAGTTTCAGGCAATATATTTGAAACCTACTGATTTAGCTGTGCCTGAAGAAATGATATATGTTCAACTTTTTAATTACCAAAGTAACATATAAGAAACTTAAGCATGGTACCCCCCCGCCCCCCCCACACACTTGTAACTAATTTGGTTGTCAATGATGAAATAGTGTACTATTTTAGAGGAGTTCAGAACTTCATCTATAGTTCATGGAATGCTAAAATTTTGAAGAAAATAGTTTTATTTAAAATTTACATGAATACGTGAAGATTGGAGAGGGAAAAAACCTAAACAGAGGAAAAGTAGTTAAGATATTTATACAGTAATTTAATGAAAGAAGATGAAGAAACACTGAAATGAAGGTCCTGGCAGTGGGAAAGAGAAATGAAATATTTCTCAGGCATAGAGTTCTATTAATAAACAACTGGGTGATGAAAAGAAGCTAAAGAGGGCTTTTTCATCAAAAGATTTTTTGAGCTATTTTAATGGGGAATAGAGTAATATGTTGAACTGGGTTGATTGGAGAAACAAATCCAATGACTCTTATACATGTGTAAGGAAGAGCTTTGGATCAAGAAGCAATCATACATCAAGAAAACATCCCAGCGTGGTAGAACCCATGCCCACACATCTAATACTAGGCCAAAGGCCCCTCTTCAGACTCATGCAGCCGCATACAATGATGCAGAATGAAGGATCACTGCAAGTTGCATGGGGCCAAAGGCAATGGAATCCTGGCAGGGTTTGGCAGCTCTCTGGATCAGTAAGCAGTAAAAGAAAGACAGAGGGGGAGTTTCCCTCACCCTCCTTAAGAGAAGGCCACACCCACTAGGAGAAATTGTCAGGCTGTGAACTGATTGACAGGTTGGGCGAACATCCCCACACTTTTGTTTTATATATATTCAAATTGACATAACATTGTGTAACTACCACAGACAAATACTAATATTGTCAAATGATTGTATACTTTTAAATATGATAGTAAAAAGAGGAATGTGTCAGAGATATTTTTCTTCCCATTACCTGTCCTCAAATTTATTTTTATTTTTTTTAAATCATTTTATTGGGGGCTCATACATCATTTTTCACAATATATAAATAAGCATACTCGTCAAGCACCCTCACATGTCCACTTCTATTATTGTACCCCAATCATCCACCTTTTCCCTTAAGCCCCTACTATCGGCTTTTCCATTCCTTCCCCTCTTTCCCTGGTCTCTCCTCCCCACCAACCCTCAATACTTTATACATTGTTATTGTTCTGTCATATCTTACACTGCCTGACCTCTCCCCCACCCACTCCTTTGATGCCCCTCCTTCAAATAGGAGCTTGTGTATATATCCTTGCTGTTGGTTCCATCTCTCTACCCCCCCTTCTCTCCACCCTTCCGGTATCTTCAATCTAACCATTGGCACAGAGGGGCCCATCCATCCTGGTTTCTCCTTATCTCCAGCTCCCCTCTATGCTAGTGTGACTTTTCCAGTCCATCTGGATTTGCAAGGTAGAGTTGGGACCATGATGGTTGGGGGGCGGGGAGGAAGCCTTCAGGAACTAGAGGAAACTTGTATGCATCATCACTGCCCGGCTGCCCCTTGACTGGTCTGTCTCCTCCCCGTGACTCCCCTGTGAAGGGGTGACCAATTACCCACCAGTGAGCTTTAGGTCCCCACCCTGCTCTCCTCCTCCTTTGTAATGATGTGATTCTTGTTCTTTGGTGCTCAATATCTGCTCCCTTCGGCTCCTCTTGATCACGAATGCTGGTGTGCTTCCTGCATGTGGACGTTGCTGTTTCTGCCCTGAATGGTGACTCGATTATTTTCAAGTCTCTGAGATTCCAGGCATTCAATCATTTGTTAGCTGGGTACCATTGTTTCTTCTACTATGTTTGCCTCTGTATCCATTTGTCATCAGCGATATTGGGAGTCAATTGGTCCATTGATTTTGATTTTTGTTCTTTGATACCTGATTGTTTCAGCACCTCATGATCGCACAGGTAAGTGATCTTCTTTTATGGTGGGTTTTGTTGCTTCTGAGTTAGATGGCTGCTTGTTTATGCTCAAGTCTTTAAGACCCCGGATGCTCTAGCTTTTTATAGCTGGGCCCATCTGCTTTCGTCACCACCCTTGCTCATGCTCCTACATGTCCTCAATTGGTACATTGGGGATGTGTGCACACAGTGATATATGCTTGTTTTGTTTGGTTTTTCTGCCCCATTTGATGTCTATTGCCTAGACCTTTCACCACTTTCACCAAGATCTGACCATGCTGGCTTCTTCTGTGTGGCTGTGGTCTCTTCTCAGGTAAATGGTCTAATGTTTATCTTCAGGCTTTCAAGACACTCGATATATCCTTTGATGGCTGGGCACCTTCAGCTTTCTTCACCACATTTGTTTGTGCACCCATTTTACTTCAGTGATCGTGTTGGGCCATTGAGCCTCGAGGAATGCCAGATTCATAGAACAAAGTGTTCTTGCATTCAGGAAACAACAGGGTGAGAGCTCAAGGTCCACCTGCTACCCTAATATTTGGCTTATAGATATGTTCTTAAATTTATTCCCATCTTATAATAGATAGTTGTATCTATGTATGGACATACCTATGTTTAGACCTCTGTAAGTGCCCTGTGCCTTCTAGCTCTTTCCTCTATTTCCTTCCATCTCCCTCCTGTCCCACCATCATGTTCCACCTTCATTGGCATTTCATTGTTTTCTCATAGATTCATTGTCCTTGCTTAATCCTGACCAGACCTCCCATACCCTCCTTTCCATCGATTCCTAACCACTTATTGCTCCCCCAACCCGTGCATGTGTTTGTCATCCCCCCCTTCTTCTCTCCTCTCTCGTGCCCCCAAAAATTGTTTGCCCAGACCTTTCTGTGGCGCAATGGGTCTCCAGAGGGATGTGTTCCTCTGAGCATCATGTGTCAGCATGGAGCTTGGCCAGCTCTCTTCCTCTTCCTCCTTTCTTTTCTTTATCTCTATGGGTGTGGGCTGCTGGCCCCTCCCCCACCCTGTTCTCTGCCACATCCACTACTAGGGATGGAGTCCATCTGACTCTGGTTGCGTCTGGCTCTGTAGCTCTCTTTTCTTG
>PVJH01026937.1:0-29366 GCA_004026705.1 Nesogale talazaci
GTGTTATAATACATAATAATTATCGCTGCACAGCTGCCTGTTGAACCCTTATTGTGAGTATATCAGAGGATTGATCATCCTTTGATATGCATTCAATCGACTCTGACAATATTTTATTTCCAGTGACTAGACCTTCAATATCTGACAAGGTTTAAAGTATGCATAAGATTTTCAGTGCTATTTCCTCAAAATGGGAATCTCAGTCTTCTTCAATGTCTGTTCTTAGTCTGGAAGCTCTGCTGAAACCTTTTCTTTTGGGTTGACCCTGCTAATATTTGAATTACCAGTATCATAATTTCTAACATGATAACAACATGCATGCTACATAGTATGAGAAACTGACAGACAAGTGAAAGTATCTTTTTTCTTTCTTTGTTTCGTTCTGTGAAATGCCTATGTGTGAATTTCTGTTTAAGTGTATTTTTCATGTTTTCTGAATCTAAAGTGTACTAATTTCATTTATAGGGTTTTCATGCAATATTTCCAAAGTGCCTTTTCTCAATTATATTTGTAATTTCCATATGAAAATTAGTTAAACATTTCTTTGAGGATTTTCTTCTTTTTTAATATTTGCAATATTTTTCCTAATTGTTTCCATAAGTGTTTTTCTTGGGAATAAATTGAGGTTTATTTCTTCTGATCCATGACTAACCTATTGTCTTCAAAATTTCAAATGTACTATATTTTGTCTCTAAAGACTTTTTATTATTACAAAATATGTTGCTCTACTTTCTGAATACTTCCTTGTTAGCATATTTTTGGTAATACCTAATAAATATATTTATTTGTACTCCATATCTTATAATGCAAAGCTGTGGTGTTTTTGTAGGCTCTGATCCATCCTTATTTATATCAACTCATGGTAATTCTGCCTTGTATAATTTGTAATCTTTTTACTATGAAGTCCAGTGTTTTCGCAACTTTTCTTGAGAATATATTCAGGCATGCATGGAAATTAAAACTTTAATAAACTCTTCCCATTATTTCTGAAAATATATAGAGAAAAAAATCAAGGTAAGATCACTGTAAATTAATTATCTTAAGGCTTTGGAATACATTGGTAACATGGTTTTATACTCAAATCCACAGGAGGAATAATTTATGCTTATAGAATGTCAAGCAAAAATCTACATGTTTCTAGAACTAAAATTAAAATAATAAAATACAATTTTTGCTTAATATTTTCCACTTCAAGTTAGGGTGTCTCATTTATTGGATCTCAGCTTCATATACTTTATTTTGTTTTATACTATTATCATTTCATTTCAAGTAGGAACATAACCCTGCTTAGTTCCTATATCTCTCATATTTGTTCATATCCAAATTGTTTCAAGAGATGTTAAGAACTGGATTATAATTTGCATTTTAATTTTGGACACGGTTATATCTCCATTTTTAAACACAAATTTACTCAAAGCATTTACTAAATTTTCCCTGTGATATCTAGTCATATATACAAGCTTCTTCTATATCTTGTATCTTAATCAGAAGATTTTGAATATTTTTTTTATTTTGAATAATTTTTATAGGAAAGAATAAGTGAAGTTTTAAGAGCTTTCAGAATCAGCAAAAGATCTCAGTGGCTTGTTCATGATGAAATATAGAATTATATAATTCGCCAGAGATGCTATTCATAACAACTTGTCTGGTTCTTTGAAAGTATCAAGGCCCCATCATCCATAAAAAAACTCTATTATTCTCATTTTATTATTGTACAATAGGCATAGTATTAGAATCATGATGCAATAATACAATCATGGTGTTGTTTTACTTCTAACTCTTGCAATTCTCGAAACTATGGAATCAATTGGCAATTAACTCTGGTATTAGACATACATTATTGAAACTCATCACTTTATTTGTTGTCCCCAAAATGTCTCAAATAATATATCATACTGCTCTTTCATGATAAATTCTTGGCAAAAACTGTGTTTAGGGGCAGATTTGCAGATTTTGTGAAACCTAACTATAATTATTTGTTTATGCTACTTGTTATTATGTTTCATAAACTCAATTCCAAATTTTAACAACCTTAGTGATGACACAATAAAATGTGCACCAATCCTGAGTCACTTAAATGATCTTTGCTACATTGAAGTCCATTGCTTTGACTAACATTGCATCCTATTTAGAGTTTCTTTCATTTCCAATGGATGCTCTATTATCACAACCAGGATATTCTTTCTCTTTGAATGATTGACCTTCCTTAAGAAGTTTATGAGGCTAGCAGACCAAAATATGTCGTTATTAGACCTAAGGAGGGAAAATCTATGGATTAAACCTTATGGAGACAACATTATCTCTACTAGTGATATATTTTTTCTTTTTTTAATTAAGCAATGCATTCTATCACTTCATGGTGGTTCATTTAAAGTAATTCTTCCTGTAATCTTAGAATATGAAACTTATTAGAAAATTTACCATTTTCATTATGTGCTATCGGATCACACTAAGTATGCCATACATTAGTTTTACCCAACATGAATTTTTTCATCTCTAAATAAAAAAGTGAACAGATGTACTCTGTGAGTTAAAAATAAAAAGTTCTAAGAAGAGTACCCAACAAGAAGCAATAAGGCAATCCAAACATCATTGTATTAGCTGCTAGAGATTACATTCTACTTCAAGTCTTATAATTTGAGAACTAAGTAATTTTCAGAGATACTGAAAATGTTTGCATTCTTTTACTCTTCTCTAATTTTCTCCTGTACTAGATAGATAGAGCTTTTTGTTTGTCAGCTCAAATCAATATCCCTGCATTTTTTGCCCATATAATTGAAGTGGCTACAAAATTAATGCTAAAAGCAGTACAAATTTCTTGTATAGTACAAATCCTTCTAGTTGATCAGTAATCTGGATACGTGTTAGCTGGGTTCCTGCTTCAGGTTTCAGACAAGACTGAAAACGTGTATCAACAAGGATAGAATAAGGAAAGGTCCATTTTTAATGGGCTACTAAAATAATCTGATATATCTCACAGTCTTCTATTTTTGTCTGAGTAGACTAGAGAAACAAATTAATGGAGCCACTCATAAATATGTATATAAGAGAGAGCTTTATATAAAGCACAATGGTACATTAAGAAAACATCCCATCCCAGTCCAGTCCAAAGTCATAAGCCTGGTATTAGTCTATATGTCTGCCTCCAATCTGTAAAGTCCTCTTCAGACTCATGAAACACATGCAGTGATGCCAAGTGCAGAAAGGTCACAGGCAGGGGGCAGAAAGTCTTTGGATACAGTGGGATTGCAAGCTTCTCAGCACTGGCAGTAGTCTTCACATGGTATCTAGGTCCAGAATTCCAAACTAAGATATTTCAAGATGGAAAAGATAAGCACTAAGTTCTTGGGGTTATCGATGAAATCATCTCTGTAATATTTATTATTAGTCTGAAGCAAATTAATATCTTAGCAAATCTCTATGCAATGAAAAATAAATAGGCAAATATATTGGCAAGCAATAATGACTATTCTAGTAAACTAGACAAACAATTTCTTCACCTATGAGTCTAGCTTAGCTGACTATGTCTGGCTATAAGGTTGATTCTAGCTTTGACCAGTGTTCATCAATATTAATATAGATCTGAGCTCTTGTGACCTATCATCTCATGCTAACACCTCATGTGGAAAGGGATAACATTTTCTCCTGCAATGTTCTAAGACCTTGGTGAGTAAGATCACTAAATGATGGCATCACTAAAATTGTCTGTTACACAAACATTATTAGAATAATTTAATCTGTATAACATTCATAGAGGTTTATTGTCTAAGCAGAGCCTGTGCATAATTTCAAACCAAGAACAAGTTTCTCCCATGTGTGACATCAGCAAGTCATGAAAGGAACTAAGTACATCTACTGCCCTGGAGAAATTCCAGCAGCTTCTCCATATGAGTTGAGGATAAAATACATGGGGCTATGGTGAGTGATTTCATTAGAATACTTAAAAGCCAAATGGCAGGCATCATCTAATTCTGTTAGATGGAGGAACGCCATTGAATTTAACAAAGTAATTGTTTCATTGGGAAGCTATGTGAAAAACAATTCCAGGGGGTGCTCCCTCAGGATTTGTTATTTTTTAAGATATATATTTAAATTTATTTACTAAACAAACTTATCACCTTATCATATGTAATACATGTGTCAAATCTGTGATTCCATTCTTGGAAATATTTTTCAAAGGCATCTGTTTGGATGGCTGCCAGCATCTCCCTCCATAGTTTTTCCTTCACCTCTTGTACTTTTCAAACCACTCTCCTGTCATGTCCCCCTTCACTCCCATAAACAAAAAGAAGTCACAAAGAGTGAGGTCAGGTGAGTAAGATACATGGGGCTAGGGAGGCATTCTGGTTTTTGCCCCAAACTGGCACAGTGAGGTGCACTGTTGTGGTGGCAAAACCAGTCCTCCATCTGCCACAAAGCAGGCCTTTTTTTGCTCCACACTGTTACACAATCTTTTCAGAACCTCTGAGTAAAAAGATTGATTAACAATCTGACATGGCATAGTACACTCCAAATGCAATACCAGTTAACATTTTTGTACATACAGGAAGATGATGGACATTCAAAACAAGATTGGCTATCAATCAATATTTCACCTTTAATTTTTTTTATTAAATCATTTTTTGGGTGCTCGCACATTGCATTTCACAATACATAAATAAATAAACTATGGCAGGCACCTTCACATGTCCGCTGCCATTATCGTTCTCCAATCATCCGCCTTTTCCCTTGAGCCCCTAGTATCGGCTTTTCCAACCCTTCCCCCCTTCCCCTACTTTCTCCTTCCCACCAACCCTCAATACTCTATAAACTATTATTGCTCTGTCATATCTTACACTGCCCGACCTCTCCCCCCAACCCACTCCCCTGATGCCCATCATTCAAATAGGAGCTTATGTGTATATCTTTTAGTTGGTCTCTCTACCTGACCTTCTCTTCACCCTTCCAGCAGCTCCAAACTAACCACTGACCCAAAGGGACTCACCCATTCTGGTTTCCCCATATCTCCATCTCCCCTCTCCACCAGTGTACCTTCTCCAGTCTATCTGGATTTGTAAGGTAGAGTTGGGACCATGATGGTTGGGGGGAGGAAGGCTTCAGGAACTAGAGGAAACTTATATGCATCATCCCTGCCCAGCTGCCCCTTAACTAGTCTGTCTTCTTCCCATGACTCCCCTGTAAAGGGGTGACCAATTACCTACTAGTGGGCCTTAGGTCCCCACCCTGCTCTTCCCCCATTCATAATGATGTGATTCTTGTTCTTTTAAGCTTGATACCTGCTCTCTGCAGCCCCTCTTGATCACACATGCTGATGTGCTTCTACCATGTGGACTTTGCTGTTTCTGCGCTGAATGGTGACTCGATTATCTTCAAGTCTTTCAGACTCCAGGTATTCAATCATTTGGTAACTGGGCACCATCATTTCTTCTACTCTGTTTGCCTCTGTATCCATTTGTCTTCAGCCATATTGGGAGTCAATTGGTCCATTGATTTTGATTTTTGTTCCTTGATGTCTGATACCTGATTATTTCAGCACCTCATGATCGCACAGGCAAGTGAGCTTATTTAATGGTGGGTTTTGTTGCTCCTGAGCTGGAGGGCTGCTTGTTTATGCCCAAGCCTTTAAGACCCCAGATGCCATATCTTTTGATAGCTGGGCACCATCTGCTTTCTTTACCACTCTTGTTTATGCTCTCACATGTCCTCAGTTGGCACCTTGGGGATGGGTGCACACAATGATATGTTTTTGTTTTCCCCGTTTGATGTCTATTGCTTAGACCTTTCACCACCATGTGGCCATGCTGGCTGTTGTGCTTCTTTTGTGTGGGTGTGGACTCTTCTCAATTAAATGATCTATTTTTTTATCTTCAGGCTTTTAAGATCCCAGACAATATATCCTTTGATGGTTGGGCACCATCAGCTTTCTTCACCACATTTGCTTGTGCACCCATTTTATAGTGATCGTGTTGGGCCAGTGAGCCTTAAGGAATACCAGATTCATAGAACAAAGTGTTCTTGCATTGAGAGAGCACCAGGGAGAGCGCCTAAGGTGCACTTGCTACCATAAAAACCTATAGATATGTTCTTAAATTTATTCCCACCTTATAATAGATGTATTTATGTATGGTCATACCTATGTTTAGACCTCTGCAAGTGCCCTTTGCCTTCTAGCTCTTTCCTCTATTTCCTTCCATCTCCCTCCTGTCCCACCATCATGTTCCACCTTCACTGGCATTTCAGTGTTTCCTCATAGATTTATTGTCCTTGCTTACTCCCGACCAGGCCTCACACACCCTCCTTTCCATCGATTCCAGATCATTTGTTGCTCACCATCTCCCATCCATTTGCTTGTCCACACCCCCTTTTCTTCCCCTCTCTTGTGCCCCCAGGAATCGTTGTTTGCCCAGTCCTTTCTGTGGCACATTGGGGCTCCAGAGGGATGTATTCCTCTGAGCATGATGAGTTGGTGTGGAACTTGGACCAGCTCTCTTCCTCTTCCTCCCTTCTTGCTTTGTCCGTGTGGATGTGGGATGATGGCCCCTCCCCCAACCTGTTCTCTGCCATGCCCACTTCTAGGGATGGAGTCCATCTGACTCTGGTTGCATCCTGCTCTGTAGCTCTCTATTCTTGCATCCTTCCATGTGCCAATGCTGTCCTCATGGTTGGGTGTTTCATGGTAGGAACTGCTCGCCCATTCTGGTTACTGTGGAAACAATCCCCATGAGGGTTAGTGCCTGGTTCTCTCTGTTATCCTTTCACTTTTGAAAGGATAGAATTAAATTAAATTAAACTAAATTAAATAAAGTCCTATGTCCTTACCCTCTCCATCCTCTCATCCTTCTCCCATTACTGTGTTGCACCCAGCATGTACCTCCCTGGGTTTGGTCCTCTCTCCTCCCCTTAACCTACATCTTAGACCAACTGTTATGGTATAGAAGTTTTCTCTTTTATACTCACCATATTGTTTCTACTTACCTCAAAGGGCTCATGCAGTACTTATCCTTTTGTGTTCGACTGTCTTCACTTAGCATAAGTCCCTCCAGTTCTTCCCATGCAGAGATGTGTTTCATGTGCTCGTCAGAGCTTTTGAGTGAGGCATAGTATTCCATTGCATGTATGTGCCAGAGTTTGTTGATCCATTCTTCTATTCATGGAAATTTAGATTGCTTTCAACTCTTTGCGATTGTGAATTGTGCTGCAATGAACATTGGTGAACATACTATTGGCTGTGGTTTATTTCTTGTCTCTTCTGGGTATATACCCAATAGTGGGATAGCTGAATCATAGGGTAGCTCAGCTTCCATTTTCATTAAGTATCACCAGACTGCTCTCCATAGCGGCTGTACATAATATCTACATCACCACCAACAATGTAGAAGTGTTCCTATTTCACCACATCCTCTCCAACATTTGTTGCACTCTGATTTTCTGATCTGGGCTAACCTCAAGGGTGTTATATGATATCTCATGTTTGTTTTGATCTGCATTTCTCTGATGGCTAGTGAGCAGGAGAATTTTCTCATATGTTTATTGGACATATGGACCTCCTCCCTAGTGAAACTTCTTTTCAGTTCTTTTTCCCATTTCTTCAAATGGTTATCTGTTTTCATCTTCTTGCAGGAAACAAGGGTATTGTAGATTTTTGTAATAAGCCCTTTGGCTGTTGTATCATTGCTAAAAATCCTCTCCCAGTCTGTGGGTTGCCTGGATACACTCTTAGTAAAGTCCTTTGATGCACACATGTGTTTTGTTATTAATAAGGCCCATTTGTCTATTTCAGGTTCCCCTGCATTTGTACACTGTTCTGTTGCAGTTAGTCTTTCCATTCCCTGTGTCAAGGTTCTTAGATTTTCCCCAATTCTCTTGCCAATGGTCCTGATGGTTTGTGGTTTTGTTTCCAGGTCCGTGATTCACCTTGAGTTTGTTCTTGTGCATGGGATGAGGTAGAGATTCTGTTTCATTTTTCTACATGTTGATTGCCATTGTCTCCAGCACCATTTGTTAAGTAGGGTGTCGCCCTCCCACTTTATGCTTTTGGGGCCCTTGTTGAAAATCAGTTATCTATATGCTAATGGTTTTATTTCTGGGCTTTCTATTCTTTTCCATTGATCTGTGTATCTGTGATTTTGCCAGTACCATGCTGTTTTGACCACTGTGGCTTTGTAGTAAGTGTGAAAGTCTGGTAAAGCCAGCCCTCCGAATGTGTTCTTTTCCTTGAGGAGATCCCTGCCAATTCTGGGCTCTTCCCCTCTCCATATGAAGTCAGTGGTCAGTTTTTCCAGTTCTTTGAAGAAGGTTGTTGTTATTTAGATCTGGATAGCATTAAACTTAAAAAGTGCCCTGGGAAGGATAGACATCTTTACTATATTAAGTCTCCCAATCCATGAGCATGGGATATTCCTCCACTTGTGGAAGTCACTTTTCATTTCCTGTAGTAGGGTTTTGTAGCTTTCCTCGTATAAGTGTTTTGTTTTTTTGGTTAGATATATCCCTAGATACTCCACTTTATTCTTGGCTATTGTGAATGGTACTGCCTTCTTGATCTCCTCTTCCATGGTCTTGTCAGATATGTAGGGCAGATTAATCAACTTCTGTTTGTTGATCTTGTATCCTGCCACTCTTCCAAATCCCTCTATTGCTGTTAGTACACTGGTTGTGGAGCTCTTGGGATTTGCGATGTACAGGATCATATCATCAGTGAATAATGATAATTTGACCTTCTCATCTCCTATTTGGATACCTTGGATGTCTTTCCATTGTTTTATGCTATATTTAATAGTAGTGAGGTTAAGGGGCATCCTTGTCTAGTCCCCTTCTTCAGAGGGATTCATTTAGTCTTTTCACTATTGACTATTATGTTAGCTGTCAGTTTCTCATAGATTGCTTGTATTACATTGAGGAACTGACCTTCTATACCTATCTGTCTGAGCATCTTGATTAAGAAAGGGTTCTGGATGCTGTTAAATGCTTTCTCTGCATCTATAGATATTACCATATGGTTCCTATCCTTCATCTTATCAATATGATGTATAATATTGATGGATTTACAGATGTTAAACCATCCCTGGAATGAATCCTACCTTTTAAGAAATGAGAAAACCATGCATACACTTGAATTTTTTTTTCTCATAGCACTGTTGTTGTAAGTCGTGTTCAACATCACACTCATTTCTGCAGCATTTTTTCCTGAGCAAGAAACAAAATTTCACAGGCACACACTGTTATCTTAAGTCAGCATTCACAAAAAATGAGGTTTGAATGAAACTTCTCTTATGAAAGAATTTCATTGTGAGTAGAGAGAACCTTCCAAGGCAAAGCCACTGGATGAACTAACTCAGAGCGAGTTGCCCAATGCTAGCTTTGCTGGAAAAATGTGCATCAAGAAAATGTTTTCAAGCTGAGCTAATTTTTCCCCTAGGGGTTGGGGAATACCCTCTCATATATCTATATTTAATATATATTTATAATGTAATGGAAATTTCATGTGATGTTTTCAAAATGAAATCATTTTATTACATAGCAGTGCATATAGATCTATATGCAAAACTAATCTTAAAAGGATTCAAATATTTATCTTGCCTTGCTAGTTGAAAATCTTTATGCTGTTTTAACTCCCTTAGATGTGGTGATTTTTGTCCTCCACACTTTGCATTTTGATGTAGTTGAAGGGTAGTACGGCTGTGAGCTGGCTGTGTGAGCAGGTGTGCTGTTGTGGTGCACCTTTTAAAAAAATAATCTTATCCACATTCCATCCACATATCATACAACTCAA
Organism: Nesogale talazaci; assembly: GCA_004026705.1. Taxonomy (NCBI): domain Eukaryota; kingdom Metazoa; phylum Chordata; class Mammalia; order Afrosoricida; family Tenrecidae; genus Nesogale; species Nesogale talazaci. The sequence goes on from PVJH01026937.1 coordinate 9,773, forward strand.
TAATTCAATCATGTCAGGAGATCTGTACAATCATTACTACAGTAAATTTTAGAATATACTCATCTTCTTTGTATTCCTTGTTTTTGTAATTTTTTTCACTTGTGACAAATATATGCACAACAAAACATCCTCCTGGTTTGTCAACTTATACATTAATAGTTCAGTGCCACGGATTATGCTCTTCATGTTGTACAACTATAATTGATATCCCTCTCCAAATTTTCCACCACCAATTAAACTCAATGCACCTAAGCAAAAGCTCTTCCTTCTTAACTCTTGGCAACCATAGGTTTAAGCAGATTTTTCAGTTTGCTTGGAAAATACACATGCTCGAGACACAGAAGCAATTTATAAAATATACAGCATTTATATATATAGTTAGGGGACTCTAATAGCAATACAAAGGTGCATTCCTTAAGAGAAAGACAGCATTTTGCACCACGGCTTTGAATATATTTTACCACAGTAAAATATAGAGTCCAGTTATTAATAAATGCTGAAATATTTGAAGTTTTTTTTGAAAATTTCATGATTAAAATGAAATTTATATTCATACCAATATCTCCCCCAAATATACATATCTGCTAATCCTAGTGGATACTACATTACACATTATCTCTCAAATAGTACCTATCATTCTAATTTGAACAAGTCCTGTATCTTTTATAATAGAGCAAGTCTTTCTGTGATAATGAAAGATTAGCACATTCCAAAGCTTAGCAACATGGTGCTTAATGGAAATTGAATTAATGTGATAATAGAATTTATGTCAATTAGCCTTAGTAGAACTTTTGTTCAGTTTCTGTTCAAGTTGAAAATGAATAGAAGCATTTTCCCTTTTACTAAAAGGAACCCATGATGACTCACATATACCTGATTGTTTTTTTTTCATTTTGTTCCCAAACTAAATCACACAAAAAAGGGAAGCAAAAGATCTCTTTGAACATTTATGTCTATATACTTGTATCGAAAGAGCAGCTTTCTTCTGGTAAAGATAGTGGGGTATCATTGTGCATTTATTTTATTAAAATAAAGTAGTAAATCTATGCATTTAAAAAAAGCTCATGCAAGCATATACTTTTATCAATATACTATCACCAGGTAGCATATTATGGTATTAATGACTTTAGTTTAAAATATCCCAATTTTTCAAAGGGAAGTAAGAATAAAATAATTCAAAAGCATATTCCTAGACTGCAGCAGCCTAGAACAATATTTACAGCTGGAATTCAGAATTTACCAAAGAGACAAAGATGTTGTTAGTTGCTGTCAAATGAGTTTACCTTATGATGACCTCTTGCATAACAGAATGAAATCTTGCTTATGTCTCTATTCTCTCTACCATTGATTGGTGTCTGTGTCCATTGTTGCCGCCATCATATCAGTCCATGAAATGGAGAGAGTATTGACTCTCACATCGACCTTTTCTAGTGAAAAGATGTTCCAGAAGTACGCAATCAAGTTGCATTAACCTAGTAATAATTTTCATCTGACAGAAAACCTATACATTTTCCTTTATTCCTACAGCGGAAAATCCTCATAAAGAGACAATACTTAGCAGCACAGCTGAAACATGCTTTGGTTAAAGTAACTGGAAGCCATGAGAAGCATTTCATATGAAGCTCATAGGAAAGTATACTAGATTATATTGATACACATACCTCACATATACCTGTTTTTTTTAATTTTGTTCCCAAACCAAATCACCAAATAAAGGGATGTAAAAAGATCTCTTTGTACAGTATGTAGTCATTCAGAGTTACAAAGATATTAGTTACTGATAACGACTCTTAATTTACCTGTTGTTGTTTTATTACAGATGCCAAATTATGTTAGAGCTAATAACAGAAACGGTATTTTACTAGTTCTGGAAGCTAAAAGTTCAAATCAGGCTCTCGGCAGTGTTAGCTTCGCCTTGTTGATACACCAAGCCATTCTTGGTCCCACAAAATTCTTTGATTTGCAGAATATTTTCATACGATGTCTGTTTTATACTGCTTGCTTCTGTTTGTCCAATCCGCTACATCTGGCCCTCTCTTTTTAATGACTCCAAGGTGAGTATGAGTAAAGCTTGTTCAACTTAGTCGTGACCTAATTCATATCATTCCTCATGAATTCACTCCCTGCCATTGAGTGAATTCTGACTCGTAGTGATCCTATAAGACAGAGTAGCAGTGCTTCTGCATGTTCCAAAGCTGTAGCTATTCACTGGGTTAGAAAGCCCCATCTTCCTCCCCTGAAGCGCCTTGTAGTTTCAAACTGCTGACCTTGTGAATCACAGCCCAAAGGAATATAACAAAGCAAACTATATTTCCAAACATGATAATAAACATATTCTATTACTAGTTGCCAGCATCAATTTCAATCCATTGCAATCTGAGTGTGTCAGAGAAAACGGTGTTTGTGTGGCTTTCCATAGCTGTTTTTTTGAAAGTACACAGCCAAGATTTTCTTCCAGGTTTCCTCCAGCTGAACTCGAAACTCTATTCTTTTTAGATAATAACTGAGCACATTACATATTTTCATCACCCAGAAATTGCTCCATTGATTGAATCAGGGCCCAGAATCACAATATATATTGTAGGGTTGTGCAATTTAATCATGACAGTCAATAATCTCTTATGAACCTCCAACATTGACTGACATATTAAGAATCCTCTGTGCTTTGCACTGCTATTGCTTTTTCTAACATGACTGGTTTAGGACAAAAGCTGGGTAGGTGCTCAGGACAATTCTAAATCAAGTTCAGATGAACAGAGGCTTGGATTACCCCTTTCAGTGAAGTGAAATGACTCGGTGCTTTCTTCTCCTGATGGGCTTTGTAACTCCCACTCCATGCTGCTGTTCAGTGGTGCTGTGGTTAGATGCCCCCAGTCGACTCCAGCTCTCGGAGACTTGGGTACAACAGAAGGAACCACTACTCAGTCCTTCTGTTACTTTGATATTTGAGCCCATCACAGTCACTGTGTCACTTACTGTTTTCCAAGGATTTCCTCTTTTTCACTTTCTAGTTACTTTACCAAGCATGATGCTCCTCTCGAGGAATGGGTCTTTCCTAACAATATGCCCAAAATACATAAAGGAAGCCTTGCCATCCTTGTCTCTAAGGAGTATTCCGAGTGAACTTCCTCCAAGATGAGTTGTTTATTCTTTTGGCAGTCCATGGTAATTTCAATATTCTTCATTAGCACCATCATTCAAATGCATTGATTCTTCTTAGATGCTCCGTATTCATTGTCCAGCCTTCACATGAGAAGAGGTGAGTGAAAATGCCATACTTTGGCAAGGTTCTGGTCAGAGCCTCCTTGTCTCCCTCTGGAAACCACTAAGTGCCAAACTTTGAATGCAGAAATTAGGAAACAAACAGAATATAGAGAGTAAAATGTCAAAGAGGTTGAATAAGAGGAATTTGTGATAGAATATGTGCTGGACCAATATAATGTGCAAGGGAAGTTGTGTGCATAAGAACCCCTGCCCACGTAATGTCTCTCTCTCTCTAATATATATATACATATATATATATCAGTGGGAATAATAACTGCATTCTAATGGAAAGTAGGTTGCAGGTTTGAGATATTTGTTTTGAAGTAGCATTAAATGAATAGTGGAGTTGCTTTGCTTTTGTTGTAGCACTAGCCCTGGTTTCTGTGAACAAATAAAGATTCCTTTATTGGCTTCATTTATCAGGAAGGAACATTTGAAAACATGTTATCTGATTTTTTTCCACATTGGAGAATTTTTTTAAATATCAGAAAACTTTACTTAGTCATTACTGAATCAGAACTTAGGTTTAACCCATACCATATGCCTAAAGACCATTCTGTGTTTTGGGTTGGTGTTTTTATGTATCTATACATAAATATGTATGCAGATTTTACATTCGTGAAAGGCAAAATATTTTAAACAAAAGACATTTTTTAAAACCACGGATATCTCTCTGTTGTTTCTGGGCTGCTATATTTCTGATCTATTCAAAAAATAGATCACCGCAAGTGACATGGAAATTGTATGCCATACGTTTTCCAATCAATTAAATGATCCAGTCGTCAATTGGGCAACTTTAAAAAGTCTTTATCAAAGACCATACCTGTAGAAGCATATAAATGAAATTGTTTATTTTTCAAATTCCCTGATTAAGAATAATTCTTATCACTACTCAAATATTCCCACAATAATGAGAAAAGTAAACTAATACTGGTATGTTTTAAGAAAGCAAACAGAATAGGATGCTATATTGACTAAAATGTGTGATTCGTGGAACATTCTAAGACCTTGCTTCTGAAAACCTAGGCACCCCAGTGGCATAGTGGTTACACGCTGGGCGGCTAACTGCATGGTCAGCAGTTTGAAACCACCAGCTGCTCCTCAGCAGAAAGAGGGAGGGGCCTTTCTCCTACCACAGCGACTTACAGTTGCCAAAAGTCTAGAAGGCAGTTGTACCCTGTCACTGGAGTTCATTGTGGGTTGGCCTCAACTTGATGGCAGTGGATGAGATGTGAAAACCTAATAAATTGGTTAAGAGATGTGATGTCTTTTGGGGTCTGAGCACATAAACTGTTGAACCAATTTGTAATGTCAACCACTAAGCTGCATTATTTTTGTTTGTTTCTTATTTTTAAAATTCCAGCCCATTCTTTACAAGTAGGTTCAATCTTCTCAGGATTTGATTTACTCAACTGAGGAAAAACAACTTGTGGTACTCAAGATGTAAGTGTACTTGTGAAGTTTTTGTTTTAATGCAAATTCCTTACCATAGAAAAATAAGCAGTCCAGAGTCTAAATATTATGGTATAAAAGCCTTGACTTTATTTTTTTCCTCGTTCATTATAAATAAAGACATAGTGTAAAGTTCATAAAGTGTGCAAAGATCAAATTACAATTGGATTATTTCTTCATGTTTGTGTTTCTGTGCTAATACAAGAAGCCATTAAAAAGAAAAATGATCATATGAAAAACACTTTTCTATTTTCTCTCAATAAAATGTGACAAATAAAAAAGTTATTTATATTGACAATAACTTAAGCACGGCCACAATTTGAGTTTTGTTGTAAATGTTTATTGAATTAGTGAAGGTATTGAGCCAGCAAATATTCTGTACCTATGTGAAAAAGATGCTAATGTCCAATTGCTTATAAAACCAAAGCTTCAGGCTACAATTATTGAGGAACAGATATGAGTTATAGCATGATGTATATCTTAATCCTTCAGCCCCTGAGAGAAACAATGAGTTTTATTCTGATCTAATTTGTGTAGAAAATTAACTAGAACATATTCAAATTAATCCTGTCATCATAAACTCAACAACATATTTAGGTAATTTAATTTTAAAAGAAAAATGTCTGGGGATCTAATACCCAATATATCCAGAATGTTGTTCATTTTGTTTTTATATATAAACCTTACACTTTTAATTTTATATTCAACTTGGGAGACAAGATGTAAAACACTGAAGCCATGATTATTATGTTTTTTAAAATAACATTAAATAAAATAATCAATATCTTTTGAGAGGCTATATAAAATTAATGAAACAAAATTAGACAAACGAGAGATTATAATTCCATAGTTTTGGTCACAAGCTCTCAGTTTGGCATGGCATTGAGTAGATTTTATTTAGCTCCTTAACAAACAAGCCTGTCTTGGAAGAAGTGCAGCCAGAATCTCCCTGAAAGGCAAACATGGTGAGACTTTTTTAGTGTACATTGGACATGTGGTCAGGAGAGACTAGCTTCTAGAGAAGGACATCAGGCTTGGTGAAGCAGCGAGGCAGTGAGAGAGAGGAAGAACCTCCACATGGGGGATGGACACTGTGGCTGCAAACATAGCCTCCAATAGAAGAACAAGCGTGAGTGTTTCCTAGGACAAAACCTTGTCTCACTCTGCTTTGGAAAAGTCAATTAAACAAAGCACATATAGGAAGTCAAAAACTATTTCTACAAAATCATGGAAGTGTTTTAAACAGAATATCAAAATGTGAAGCTAGACATAGCCTCCATCTCAGTCTGAATGAGTGTCTCCATTTATTCCACCCTCTGTTCTGGCTCTGTCATTTACACTATCTCAAAACTCAAATGACTCACATGATCTTCCTTTGAAATGTTGAATTTTTTCCCAAACAAAAGAGGCCTGAGTGTTCGAGGTCAATGCTATAGCATAGAGGAATAAGATTTTCCAATAGAATTTTCATAGAAGAGATATTGGAACCTTAGAATAATGGGCAGGTGGATTACTTGATAGAAAACACTTTCCAGGGCTTTTACATAGAAACACTCTCCTGGCTTTTTCATAGAAATTCAGTTTTCCATTTTCTTCAAATTTCTCTGAAATTAGACCCCATCATTGTCCTGTGTTTCTGGTAGGTTTTCTCAAAGAGAAAAATATCTACCTAGAACAATTCTTTGGGAGCTTAAAAATAAATACTACAGCATTCTGAATTAAGCTACCCCTGCAGATCAACCAGAAAACCAGGTCAATTGGATCAGATTTTCTAGGCATTCTAATGAGCTGCAGACAAGTGTATTACTGAGACAGTTTGTCTACAGTTGTCCACTCGTTACAGAAATACGTTCTGATAATTTTGGTTGGAATAAAATTGTTAATAGAAAGAAACACTTAGTGGAAATATTTTTTTACTTACCCTAAGCATTTGATTAAATGATCAGAAGATGCTCAGAAGATATGAGTATGAAGATCATGTACCAAGAAAAAAAAGATTTTATATTTCAAAATTTTATATTAAACATTTTCATTCATAGACTAAGAGTTTAGTAAATGTGTCATAGATACTGGATTTCTGTAACAACTCTTAGAGGATAATTTCACAATGAGACAATATTGGTTTTTTTCCCAAAGGCGGTGAAAAACTGTAACTTCTTCAGCATAGCCGACACCGTTAATGCTCACTTCAGATAAGCACTTAAAAATGAATACAGGTGAATGCATTACAGCCAAATTGAGGGGCCATTTTCTTTGCTAAAACTTCTGACTGTCTATAAAGAAACCCAAGTTTGGTCTCAATTTAGACAATGGTCCATAAGTGTCTAAGCATCAACAAATCATCTTCCATAAATCAAATAGATTTGATTTTATCAGTTTTATTGATATATAATCCATGCAATGAATGTGGCTTAATTATATCACAAAGTATTGTGGAATCATCTCCACAATCAGTCTTAGAACTTTTTCATTCTTGTATTCCTTGTTATTAGCACCACATTTTCCCCCAACAATGACACTAAGACATTATTAATCCAGCCACCATCTCTATAGATTTACCTATCCTGAAATCAACATGAAGAAACTCATACAAACAAACAAACCAAAAACACCCTCAGCACAATAGCAAAATGCAGAAAATCTTCAACCCAAAAGAAAGCAGAGAATACTAAAAGCTAGCACACTTTAGAATGGGTACAAAAGGAGAATAAATGATAAGGTATTACATTATAACCCAACTATACCTGCCTGAATTCACTTTTCACAGTGCTCTGTCTGATGGCACACCTGTTCACAGCCCTAGTCAATAGCCAGAGGGAATTTTATGGAATCTTGATGTATGCTGGAATTCTACAAATGGATTGTGGGCTTTTACTGTCATTCATAGCTTCCACAAATCAACTGATCATATTATTTAAATGATTTTATTGGGGGCTTTTACAGCTCTTATAGATTTCCATACATCATTTGTATCAAGCATACTTGTACACCTGCTACCATTCTCATTTCCAAATTTTCTACTTGAGTCCTTGGTATAAGCTCCTCTTTCCCCCTCCCTTTTTTAAACATCATTTTATTGGGGGGGGGGTGTCATACAACACCGATCATGATCAATTCATGTCAATTGGATGCAGACAACATTTGCACACTTATTGCCATCATCATTCTCAAACCATCCTCCCTCCACTTTGGTCCACTAGTACCAGCTCCCCATATTTCTCCTCCCTACTCACTCCCCCTCTCCCATGAACCCTTAATAATTTACAAATTGTTATTGATTTTTCATATCATACACTGTCCAATATGTCCCTTCACTCACTTCCCTGTTGTCCATACACCAGAGAGAGGTGATATGTAGATCCCTGGAATTGGTTCTACCTTTCTATTCCACCATCCCTCCACCTTCCTGGTATCACCACTCCTACCACTGGTCCTGAAGAGATCAACTCTCTTAAATCCCCCATGTTTCTGACTACAGTGTACATCCCGTGGTCTAGCTGCATTTGTCTGGTAGAATTGGGGTCATGATAGTGGGTGGGAGGAAGCATTAGAGAACTAGAGGAAAGTTGCGTATTTGCTTGTTACTACACTGCCCTTGACTGGCTCACCTCCTCCCTGCAACCCCTCTGTAAGGGGATGTCCCTTCACCCCTTACCTTGATTCCCCAATCTGAACTCCACCTCATTTATAATGATATAATTATCAGTTCTTTGATGCCTGATACTGAATCCCTTCAGCACCTTGTGGCCACACAGGCTGATGTGCTTCTTCCATGTGGGTTTTGTTGCTTCTGAGCTAGATGATCGCTTGTTTACTTTGATGTTTTTAAGACCCCAGACACTATGTATTTTGATAGCCAGGCATCAATAGCTTTCATCACCACATTTGGTTATGCACACATTTGTCATCAGCAATCATATCAGGAAGGTGAGCATGCCATGTTATCATTTTTAGTTCTTGAAGCCTGATAACTGATCCCTTTGATATCTTGTGGTCCCAAAAGGTGTGATTCTTCCATGTGGGCTTTGTTACTTCTGAGCTAACTGGTCACTTGTTTACTTTCAAGCCTTTAAAAAGCAAGATGCTACATCTATTGATAGTCAGGCACCATTAGCTTTCTTCATCACTTTTGCTTATGCACACATTTGTCTTCAGTGATCATGTTGGGAAGGTGAGCATATTGCAATTCCAATTTAATAGAAAAAATGTACTTGCACTGAGGAAGTATTTGGAGGTGCCGTGCCATTCAGCTGTCCTAATAATAACCCTACAATTATATGCACGCTGATTTATTTCCCCATCATCATATATAAATATATTCACCTGTGGATATGCCTGTTTTTAGACCTCTATAAATGCCCTTTAAACCCACCCCAGTTCTTTCCTCTATCTCCTTTTACTTTCCTCTTGTTTCCCACTATCATGCTCAGCCTCCTTTTGGGCTTCAGTATTTTCTCTCTGTTGCATTACTCAAGTGATCAGGTTTTAAGCGATAATAAAATTCTCCCAGGCTTGTATTTTGTTATTGGATTATATCCTTGGATTACACTGGTGTGTTCCTTATGTCTGGATTAGGCTGAACTCTCACTTAGATGGCGACTTGTTTTAAGACAAGTCTTTCAGACTTAAAATTCTATTCTTTATGATAGCCAGGCACCATTTGATTTTTTTTCACTACATTTGCTTTAGCTCCCATATCTTCAGGGAGCTCTTCAAGAGAGCAAGAATAAGTTAAGTCCATGCCATAAGTACTGGCTATTCCTACATTAGGACTTACAGTTGAGTGTGAGCTCAAAATCTATTCATATCTATGCAGTTTATATTTGACTTTGGTCCACTTTAGTGACATCATTATCATTTTATTGGGGGAAATTATAAATCATTCTCATGGGACATATGACAATACTATTAATAGCACTATTAATTTAGTCAATGACACTGAGTTTAAAAGCAATTGAGCAAAGAGAAGCATACATGTATAGGACAACTTTCTATTATATTTTTATGCATCAGTTATTAGACTAGTTACCTTTAAATATTAGCACAGCTTATTTATAGTTATAGCTTATTTATAGCTTATAGTTATTTTTTCTCTTTTTTAATTGGGAACTCAAGCAACTCTTATCATAATGCATACATACATCCATTGTGTCAAGTACATTATACATTTGTTGCTATCATTCTCAAAACATTTGCTTTCTACTTGTGCCCTTGGTATCAGATCGATCCTCATCTTGCCCCTCCTTCCCTGTTCTCCCCTCCCTCATGAAACCTTGATAATTTATAAATTATTATTATTTTGTCATATTTTACACTGTCCAACATCTCCCTTCACCAGCTTTTCTATTGTCTGTCCCCCAGAGAGTAGGTTATAGGTAGATCCTTGTCATCGGTTCTACTGCACCTTTCCTCCACCATCTAGTATCGCCACTCTCACCACTGGTCCTGGAGGGATCATCTGTCCTGAATTTTCCATGTTTATGGTTTCAATCTGTACCAGTGTACATCCACTGGTCTAGTTGGATTTGTAAGGTAGAATTGGGATCATGATGGGGAGGGGGGAACAAGCATTTAGAAACAAGAGGAAAATTATGTTTCATCATTGGTACACTGCTCCCTGACTGGTTCATCTCCTCTGACCCTTCTGTAAAGAGGATGTCCAGCTGCCTCTAATAGATTTTGGGTCCTCAATCTGCACTCCCCCTCATGCACAATGATTTTTTTATTTTTTGTTCTTTGATGCCTCATAACTGATCCATTCATCATCCCATAATCACACAGGCTGGTATGTTTCTTCCATATGGACTTTATTACTTCTGAGCTAAATGGTCTCTTGTTTATCTATGAGTCTTTAAGGCTCCACATGCTACATCTTTTGATAGCCAGACACTATCAGCTTTCTTCACCACATTTTCTTATGCACCTGCTCTGTCTTCAGTGATTGTGTTAGAAAGGCAAGCATCATGGAATGCCAGTTTAATGGGGGGGGGGGGTGAAGCGCTCTTTTTTGTGGACATCACTGCCCCCTGATGGGAATAGGAGGCATAGTCTTGCTCCTGGAGCGCTGCTACTGGATACGAATCACCAAACCTGTGGGCTGCAGTACCACGCACAACCACTACGCCACTGGGGCTCAGTCTCCTACCCACCCCCCCACCCCCCACACACACCCAAAAGTGTTCTTGTTTTGAAGGTAGAACAACTTTTTAGACTAAAAGTAGATGAATTGGTGAGTTTTACAGATTGGAAACCTAAGTAAATGGACACTATTAACACAAATAAAAAGGGTTGGAGATCGAGCAAAACTTTCAGTAATATTTACTCAGTAAGTCATTACTATGCCTGTTTCACTATGTCATTAAAAAACAAACATAGTCATCAGTTGCCAGTGACTGGGCTCCCTCAAAGCAAGAGGTCTGAAGATAAATCTGATGACTTCTAAATCCACATCCTTGAGATATTAGTCATTTGCTTGTTCTTTCACTAGGTCACTGCAACTTTAATTGCAAGGGAGAGTTTCAGGTCTTGAATCTACTACAGGTGAGTTCAAAGTAAAGCCTGATTTATTTAGTAGGATTTCCAAATTGAACTCAGTGTGGCCTATCAAGGATGTCAGGCATCTCAAAAGTACAAACTGTAAGTCCTGGTTGTTTATAGGCTGGATAGAAACTCATGTTTACCTCATTATATCTGGCTGAAGACATTCTAATATTATCAATTAATACATGCAGTTCTGTTGGTTAGATTAACTTCACAAATTGTTGCTCCTTCATTTCAATACTTTGGCTTCAACTTGTATGATCATAAGGATTTTCTCAGAAGGGCCTGAATAGGAAAATAATTTAGAGCATGTTTTCCCATTTTTTGTGAGTGAGGTTTCTATATCAGTAATAATAATATGTTTTCAAAAGTCAGCTTGACCTATCAACAGAAGTGAAATCATCTTCTATGAAACAGACATGCTCTGCCCCACTCACACACTTTTGAACTTGGAGGAGTGTCTTGATTTGGGGTGGCCACGGAGCAAGGTTCTATGGTAGGAACTGATTGGTCTCTTTCCTTTCTTCCAAGCATGGGAAAGTGATACCAGTGGAGGTGAAGCACCAATCAGTCTCAAAATGGTTACAAGGATGTAGAAATAAGAGAGCTAAATACAGACCAAGATCATTAGGCAGGCTTACCCCTTGTTGCTTGAAAGATGGAATTAAAATACACATACCTCTCTGTCTTGGTGTTTATCCTTATTGTAGTCTCATACAATATTTATCCCTTTGTGGTGGACTAAATTCACTCAACATAACAGTGTTTGGATTCATCTATATAATGAGGTACTTTGTGACTTTATCACTGAATTTTAGGGATGTGTAGCATTCCAGTGTGTGTGTGTACCAGCATTTCTTTATTCATTTTCTACTGGTGGGTACTTATACTCTTTCCAGCCTCTTCCTATTGCAAACTGTGTTGCAGTGAACATGGGAGAACATATAACTCTTTGTGTTGTATCTATTATTTATTTGGGTTATACACCCCACAAAGATATTGCTGGCTTGTATGAGATTTCTGGAGATTAATATTTTAACTATGATCATACATATTTGAAACTAATCAGTTGAACTGGAAGAGTAACAATTTTGTATAATAGTCAGTACATGGAAATAATATAATCCACAAAACTCAAATACCCAATTGATAAAGTTATGAATGTCATCAGCAGGAAATAATAAGGTAAGCATGAATTACCTTTAGGAGTTTTGACTTTCCCTATTGAAAATTGAAACACTTAAAAATTTCTGTACATTTATTTAGAGCAAATAATAGCTATAATAATACATCAATATCTAATATTTTCCAAAGGTATTACTATGTGAAAAATTCTTAACACATACCTTTTGTTTGGTGATTTTCCCACTAGCTCTATGAAGTAGTATTTATTGCCACAATTTATAGCCATAATGACAAAGAGGACTCTTCAGATTTCCAAGATTAAAATTATAAAAGCAAGGGGAATTGATGCAGGATGTGCTATGTTCTGTTGCCAAACACACCCACATACAGACACAGACACAGACAGAGACACACACACATACACATGCACATACACACATACACAGACACACACAGACATACACACAGACACAGACACACACACAGACGTAGACACATATCCACACAGACACAAATAGATACAGACACAAACACACATATACACACAGACACATAGACAAAGACACAAGCACACATATACACACAGACACATAGACAAAGACACAAGCACACAGACACACAAAGGCACACATAGACACAGACACAAACACATAGACAGAGATACACACTCTACCCTTAACAAACTTTTCCTCTTTAAATTTCTCTTCTCCAAATCTGGAAATGTTCACTAGACAACAGCTGATACAAACATGTAAAGTAATTCATATTCTGATGCTAATGTGATAAATGGCACATTTTATTCAAATTGAAATATCAAATCATATGGAATAGTTTTAAGTGTTAGATATTAATTAACTAATTTTAGGAACAACTAGCATTCTGTAGTTTTTTATGTAAATAATTAAAAAATGTTGGGAAGTATCCAAGTCCTCAGCCACCATCCATGTGCACTTGTGCAGGTGCAGAGTGGGTGCTTATTCTGGGACTTGTACTGCCAGCCATCAAGTTTTGAATAGCCATTTCTGTTTGGCACAATACTGGGGTATATGTGTTAGGCAGAAAAGGAAACACCATGGGGTGAAAGTTTTATAGATATCTAAAGTAAATGTGTTAGTGGTCCACCACTACCGCAGCAGATTGACTAAGTATATTATTTGTGTCGGATGCAACACAAAAATTTTCTCTTGCAATTGATTCATTTGAGTGATGATGCTGGAAAAGCACCAGGAACTGGCAGAAGAACAAACAAATCGATCTTGGAAGATGTTCGGCCAAAATATTCCTCAGAATATTCCTAGGATGATAAGACTAGTTTCACATACTTTGGGCATGCTGTTATTTGGACATGTCCCTCGTAAAAAGGACATCATACCTGTTAAAGAAGAGGGTCAAAGAACAACAGGAGAGTCTTTGACAAGAGAGACTAACACAGTGACTGCAGGAATGAGCTCCAGTCTCTCCCTCAAATGTGAGGACGGCACAGGGCCGGGAAATATTTTATTCTGTTGTACACAGGATCACTCTGAGCCAGAACTCTTTCAGCAGCTGCTAAAAACAACAATTCCAGAGGTCATCAATTCTAAAAATATGGTGTCAATGAGAATGTAATGATTGTAAAGGCTCTATGGGGTAACATGATTTACTGAGTTTTCAAACGTCTAGAGGCACCTGCATTTTCTTCTCTCTTGCATCTCTTCCTTTAGATAAGATGGAGTAACCCACCCAAACTGGAATTTTTTTCAAAGCTATGCATTTCATCTTTTCTTACAAATCAACATTCAAAGGAGTCTCCAATCAAGACATTTGTCAGAGCTGTGAATCCAGCTTGGAAACAAGTCATCTGTTTGGATGGCTGACATCATTCCTTCATTTTTTTGTTCATCTCTTCTACATCCTTAAATCACTGTCCTTTCATGTCCCTCTTCCTTCATGAAAACAAACAGAAGTCACGAGAAGCAAGATCCCATGAATAAGGTGTGCAGGGCCAGAGAAGCATGCTGGCGCCCCCCTCCCCCCCACCCAAACTGGCCCAATGAGATGACTGCATGAGCATGTGCATTGTTGTGGTGGCCAAACCAGCTCCACAACGGCCCCAAATTAGGTCTTTTTTGGTACACACTGTTATGAAATCCTTTACAAAGCTCTAAATAGAAAGATTGATTAACATTCTGACCTGGTGAAACCAACTCCAAATGCACTATCCCCCTCACATAAAAAAAAATAAACCTAAAACAAATGAGCATCACTTTTATGGTTTGCTTTGGTGTGGCTTCCCTCAGAGACGTTGGACTATGAATATAACTCGACATGCCCCTTTGTACCGCCCTGGACCACCAATTGTCTCATATGTTCATATCAGAATGGTGAACAAATTTTCACATTATCTATATGTTCTGAGCTTAGAAATATGTTTGAAAACATTCAATAAAACAATCTAAAAATTCAGTGCCCCTGCTTCACATTGCTGAAGGGTATCTGCTTCATAAATTAAAATAGATCATGTATAGATCTTAACAAGCAGCCCAGGTTGTGTAGTGCTCTATGCATTGGGAGATTGTGTTGCTGAAACAAGGTCAGTAATTCAAAATCACCATATGCTCTTTAGGAGAAGGAAACAGCTCTCTACTCCCTTTAAGATTTACAATCTCTCCCCTTTTTCTCCTCAAGCAGCATTGTTTTATTTCTAAACTACTTTATTGGGTGTTAGTACAGATATCATTTCATTCCATTGTTCACCGCAAGGAGTATTGTACAATTGCTGCCAAAATCAGTTTCAGAACAACCTTTTCCTTCTTGAACTCCTTGACAGCAGTCCCCCTTTAACTCCAGACCCAATGCTTTTGCTACCCTCAGAAATTCTTCTTCTACATGATGTCCCTACAGAATCCTCAATTCAGTGTTTCAAATACTGACAAAAAGCCAACCACATAACAAAAATTCTGGAGGGTCACCCCCAATGAAAAAAATAATCTGAGATATATCCCAATATGAGCAAACAAAAATTAAAAAAACAACAACAGAAAATGTTGAAAACCAGATCAGGCTTAAGGTGCATCAGAAAAGGGGGTGGTGGTGGCGGTGGTTCAACTGACAAGATTTTAACTGTTCAAATCAGGTTTATACTTTTGATATTTTCTAGTCATCTGTCTAACACATAGTCTCACAACCCAGAAGTTTAATTCTACCTATAGATTTGCTATGGGTGAAATTCGAGTAAATGTCAGTGAATATGCTTTATTTTTTATCATACAGTGTATTCCTGATCTACTATGTGTGTGAATTCTCTACTCATCTTTCTTCTATTTCTGTATTGTCTACTATCCAGCAAAGCTGATGTAAGCCATTTCGGGAAGAAAAAAGTATTAGTGGTATTTATGTTTTAACACTAGGCAAGGATTTTGTAGTGCCATCTTCACAGTACTTTGAATGACCTACAGTGTTTTCAAAGCAATAATTGGGGTTTTATAAATAGAAAGCAGACATTTTTAGTTCACATATGTCTGCATCTAGAGATAAAATTACATTCTCCGTGCTTGTCTGCCACATGCTGAACAGAAACATTGTTTTATCTCACTTAATTCCTATAACAACTCTGTAATGAGCTATGTTTCAGAGGTTAAGCAGTTTCCTTGAACATATTTTATTGATTAGTGTTGTAATGGGAATTTCACCAAATATTTAACATCAAAATTAATTATCTTTTCTACTAAAGTCCACCTAAAAGATCATTTAGTCTAACCCAATTATTTCACATAAAAGAAAGCCATAGAGCTAAATATTAAAGTAATTTGCCTGTTATTTTAAAATATGTAGCCGACAAAAATTTACACAGAAAATTAGCCAAAGGAGAAATTTCACCTAAAGGACTAATATAAAAAGAATATATGATTAAACAAAACTCAGACCAGCATGTGTGTGTGTGTATATACATACACATATACATATATGTATGTATACATACATACACATATATAAAATCATTGGTGGTATTTTCCTCTATCAAATATGGAGGTTGTCTAGCTTAAAAAGGATATATAAGGAAAAAAAACCTGTTTGGGGTTAATGTGAATAGCTTTTTGTCTCTCAAAATTTAGCCAGTTCTTGGAATGTTGGTCTATTTGTGGTGCTCAATATTGTCATTTTGTTGTTAGGTTTGGGATTTTAGAAATTTTTAACTGATGTTTTTTCATAATAGCATGCAGCAAGACACCATTCATTCTTTAGGCAGAATTTTGCCCTAATATTAACTGGTGGCATAGTGCCTCCATTAGGCTGCAGATTGTAAATTTGGGCTCACAATATAGGGAATCCAGGACAGACAAACATCTCAGGACCTATAATAAGAATAGAAATATCAGGAGGGAAAGGGAAAGGTAGGCAGAGAAATGGGAAACTGATCATATGTAACCCCTTCTTAGGGATTGGTCTATAGAAAAGTGAGTGAAGGGATGTAGTGGTCAGTGTTAAGACATGAATTTTTTTTCATAAATTATCAGAATTCATGAGGGAGGGAGAGTGGAGGAGGGGGGAAATGGGGAACTGATATCATGGGCTCAAGTAAAAATAAAATGTTTTTAAAATGATGATGACCACATATGCACAAATGGATGTATATATGGATTTTGATAAGAGCTGCAAGAGCACCCAATAAAATGATTTATTAAGTAAAAGAAAGGAATTGTACCCATTCTCTTCCCATCTATGAATTCACCAGCCAGGTGTTCAACTTCTTCAAGTTGTAGGATGTTACCAGTATAAGAGAACCATGAAAAAATGAACAAAGAAACCATGTCTCTTCTCAGGAGAAAGTTAATGTTTTTATTCCTGAAAATGATGAAAATCTCTGAAACCCACAGGAGAAAATTTACCCATTATAAGGAGTTACTGTGAGTTGAAATTGAACTGATGACAGTAAGTTTTGTTTTATTTTTTGCATGCTTGCTGACTCGACTGATCTCAATAGGATCTGTGAATGTTGGGTTTGTTAATTCCAATGAAATAATATATCTTATTTTAATTATATTTTACCTCAAGTTTAGCATTTCCTTCAATGCTAAAAATAGACATTGAGCAAAAATATTAGAAGTTATAGTTGTTAACAATAGCAATATATTATTATTTTTATTAGATTCATGTCAGAGTACTTAGATGTGCTACAGAAATATAATTGAAACATAATGAACTTTTCCACCACTATGCTAAAATGATAAGAAATACCAGTTGCTAACATATTTATTACAACTAGTGATATTGTTCCAATTTGCAATGTCATCTGTTTTATTTCATATTATGAAAACAAAGTAAATCTATGAGCCTCTTAAGGGTGTTAATGGGATCTGTGTCTCAAAATTGAAATGTACCAGAAATGCTCCATATTTTTTTGTCTAGTTAGACTGAATTGTAGTGACAGAACACATGATAATTGTTTTTAGTTTGTCTGAATTCATTTATAAACTTTCTTCAAAGTCCCATAATATTTCAATATCAGCACATTCATGGTTTGTACTCTACAGTAACTCATTCATAGCACCACATCAACTTATGAGACTCCAATACTGTGGAAATGAGACCTAAAGGCCTGGAAGGTGAGAGAAGGGAAGTCTCAGGAGGGAAAAATCCAAACATTGGCAGTTATAGACACAAATATCTTTTGACGTTATACAGCAGACAGGGAGAAATTTGTATAACTTTCTGGATTTCAAATAAAATAATACTCGCCTATTAGCATATTTAAAAAAAGAAATACTAAAATTAAAGATAAAATTCTATATAACTGTGGCAGTCATGTGCTTATGTTAATTTTATGATTGAAATGTAGGGGTGGAGTCTAGCCTGTTAATCTGGAGATAGTCATTGAGCAGCCGATGAGGCCTTTCTGTGGGCATGGCTATCACCTGAGACTTCTGGGAAATCTCGTGATATTCCCCTCGTGAAGATGAGAAGCTATCTCCCCCAGTTGTTGGGAGTTATTTTCAGCGATGATTAACCACAGGCAACACAGAATGGTGGCGTTTGGGAGGCTGGAGTAGCCGGTGGAGAGACCACATGGCTTTACCCTGATGGAGCCGGACCTCTGAGGCTGGGGCAGCCACATGCAGGCCTCTGCCAGCGATGAGTTGCTTCTGCCACCACGGGATGCTGTTGATGGACCCTGAGCTCTGGAAGCGAGGAGCTATGGGGAGACCCTTGTCAGTGCCAGGACACTGTACCCACTGACCTGTGACTTTGTGAGTCAGAAGGAGATTTTATGGACTGATTTCGGGCATGTGGGTTAATATCGGACTTGTGACTTTGAGCTGGACTGGGCTGGGATGTTTTCTCAATGTCCTGTTCCTCTTGAATATAAACCCATTCCTTATATTCATAAGCATGGTTTGAAATTTGTTCCTCTAGTCTACCCGCACTGACACAATAATAATCTGATCACAGATGATTAGAATTTGCCTACAGGCACATTTTGTTATTAAAGCAAATTAAAAAATGTGTAGCTGCAGGAGCAATGAATTCTTTCATATGGCCTTTCTAGTCAAACTTCAACTCCCACCAAAAGGCAACCTTTCCTTGCCTGGGTGTGGTAAGGCTTGAGGAAGTTACTGACATGTACACAAGAGTCACCTGTGAATAATTGCAAACCAGATTCCCTGGAGTGCTGTTGTGCACTAAATGACCCCCTTGAGATCCAGGAGGAGGGAGGGAACTCATTATTAGCCAAAGCAAGGAGTGGAGTACGTCCTCTGGACCTGGGGTATCTGTGCAGACTGTATGTTAAATTTGTTCTATGTGTATTCTTTAATTAGGTGCAATGTTGTGCAAGGAATCTCAGGGTTAAAAAAAAAGAAATTAAAAAATGATCAACTGGATACTATTTCAAAATTCTATCTCCCTGACCTTAAATATGTGACATATTCTAATTGTATACGCTGACTGTAAGGTATGTTGATCATTATGCATTAAATTACTTTGGTAGTGAATGTGCCTCCTGGACAGGAGCCTCCCTAGTGCTGTCCAATAAGCCATGGGCGACTGACTATAAGATCAAGGACCCAAACCCATCAGTTGCCCTATAGAGAAAAAAGGATGCTCTATGTTCCCATAAATATTTACAGCTTCATAAACCTTATGGCGAGTCACTGGAAGTGAAAATCAACTCTACGTGTCAGTAGCCAATATTTATTTTTGGAAAGTAGTCTTAAAATATACTCATTTAATTATA
>PVJH01026938.1:0-13845 GCA_004026705.1 Nesogale talazaci
CTGGCGTGGTGACTTTGGGGGTGGGGGTGGGGAGAGGGGTGGGCGAAAGCAAGTTTGAGAAATCAGGATTGGGTGTTTGACTGAGTGAGGAAGAGGTGAATGCGGAGACCCTGGATTTGCAGTCACCCCAGAGCAGCATGATTTCCCCCCACCGGATTTGTTCATCCTGACATCAGATTCGAGGAGTCGCCCGGGGGAGGGGCGGGGTCCTACTGATTCAGAACGGAATGTTTTCCATGTGCAATTGGAAAAGAAAGAACCAAACTCAAAGTCACTGGAGCTGCCCCATTGGGTGACCAAGGCTGGAAGTCTGGATGGGATCGGAGACCCTCCTCTTGTTCCCAAGGAAAGACGAATGGGTTTGAACTGCCAACTTTGTCGTTCGTAGCCCAAACGCAGAGCCCACGGGGGCTGGAAGAAAGAACTGGGCTGAGGAAGTCAGTCTTTCCTCTGGGAGTGGTTGTTGAAGTGCTTGGAAGGAGGCTGGTAGACGCTCTCTGTATACAAAGCCCAGGCAAGGGGGAGAAGGGGTCAGAGCTGAGGGGCCTGTGAGTCGGGAGAGCGGCGGTCCTGTGGGGGGTGTTTGAAGTTACAATATCAGAGGGAGCTATGGTGGGTGGCTGCAATCCCAGAGTGTGGCATCACCATGCGTTCAGGATGGGGATGAGGAGACATGGGTGGAGATGGGAATGCAATCAGCATTGCATGTACAGAGGTGAGCAGGGGAGTGGCTGAAGACAGAAGCACAAGGTGCGGGTGGGAACGGACAGGCCTGCACAGGAATAAGCCTTCCCAGGGAGGGGATGAGGCTCAGCCTCCCTGGATCCTGCCAGCATTGGCTTGGATGATTGTGCTGCTCCGGCCAACCATGGGGTCTAGACCCAAGGACTCTGTAGGTGCGAAGGAAGACACAGAGCAGATAGTAGCAGCTCTGCTGGCCCCAGGCTGGCCTGTTGTAAGTGGCGTACCCAATGCGCAGGGCATCTGTCAGACAAAGCTAAAGCAAGTCAATTTCCATTAAGTTGGGCTTCACTGTCCGGGGTCAGAGACCGGCCAATCGCAGGCACACGTCTCAAGTGCTGTTGCATTTGTCAGAAATCCAGTTCACACACACACGCTTCCAGGGCATTGCCGGCTGCACACAGTGAGGCGCGCTCTCATTAGGAAGGCGCGTACACAAGGGGGTTCATTGTGCTTGAGGAAACCAGAGATTGATGGAGGAAAAAAAAACCCAAAACAACCGAGAAGGCAGTAGTCTCTCGGGGTCATGACAGCAGCCCAGGGAAATATGTTTTTTCATTTCCTCTTGTTCCACAGCTCATGTGCTCCGCAGCTGTGATTTATTTTGAGAGCGCACTTTGGAATTTGACAGACTCTCATGCTGGCCTGCTTCACAGCTGAAACCGTTTGCCATTTGGTAGATGATCTAGCAAGTGACAGTTTACACTACCGTGGCCATTATAAACCAAGCCCGTCTGTGAACGAGACAGACAGGTGTCAACTGGGTGGCTGCCGAACAAGATCGAACCAGCAGATGCTCTGGCCTTCTCCATGTGTGCACGTATGCACAGCTAGAGACTGACAGACGGGGAGGGAGCCCTCTATGAAGTGCACTTCTGGTGTGCACAGCCTGCTTGAAGACAGAAATAAATAGGGAGCATGATCGCAGCTCCTGGTGTTTGTAGAGAGCCCTGGTGATTAAGAGAGTCAGCTGCTAATCAAAGGTTGATGGTTCAAAACCAGCAGCCGCTGCCAGGGAGAAAAATGAAGCTGTTCTGCTCCTGTGTGGATGCATACCCTTGGAAAACCAATGCAGCAGTTGTGTTTTGTCTTCGTCGGCCAGCCCCTTTCAACTGGAATCTACTTGACCAGAACAACAGTGGATTGGGGAGCTCAAGTTTTAAGTCACAGTGGGCACCATCAGTTGTGTGTGTGAGAGAGAGATAGAGACAGAGAATGATGAAAGATGAAAGATGGACAACAGAGAGGAAGCTCTTGCTGGTTTCTCTGAGAGGTGGGGAGGGGACCCGATGACTGAGGCAGAGAAGGAAAAAGAGAAGGACGAGGTGATGGAAGTCAGACTACTAGTGTTGTTTTCCTTGTTGACGGGCCTGCTCTTGCTGCCTTTTGGGGGAAATCTTTACAGGACAGACAGCCTCATCTTTCTCCCAGGGGAGAAAGCTCAAACTGCCCACCTTGCTGTTAGTGGCCCAATACCTACATAGGCTGCACTAGTCCTGTCCAAGAGGCATATGACTGCAAGCCTGTCATTTCAGTTGTTCTGGTTGACCTTGAGTCTACATCAACGCACGGTGCCCCTGTGTATGCCAAGCCTGAGTATGTCAAGGTGGTCACTTGATGGGCTCCTCGAGAGTCATAATGAGGAGTTGGGGATTGCTGCTATTCAAATGAACCAAGATGTAGTGGGAGAAGAGGAAGGAGCCGGTGCTTATCTTTGTGCCACACTGATGTGGGCATGATGAACAGAATGAGACAAAACACTGCCACGTGGGTGGTTGAGAAGAATGGGAATGGATTTCCTTACAGTTTGGAGGACTAAAAGTCCAAATCAGTATCTCAGCCATGTCTATTCTTTCCTTGTGGGCATCTCTGGTGTTCCCTAATTGCCTGGTTTATAGACTATCTTCACAAGATACCTACCTTCCCCCACATGCATGCACGCAATTCTGTGTCTAATCTGCTCTTTTGTGTGTAGGAGGTGGGGATGAAACACACAGCAAAATGTGTGCAGATTCAGCCAGCAACCTTGGCATCACTTCTCATGTTGCATGTTGTGTATCGTCTGCTCGTTTTATAGGTCAAAGGGTCAGATTTAGGTGCCCACTGACTTGGGTCTGATCTGATTAAAAACAGGGTCCTTGGACAGTCAGGGAAGGATCTTCTTGCTCCCACTTTATTTCACCTCCCACCCTTCTCCCTGTGTTAGTCTGGGTTGACTAGAGAAACAAATTCATAGACACCCCTGTGTGTAAGAGAGAACTTTAGATCCAAAAGCAGTTGTACATTAAGAAAACATCCCAGCCCAGTCCAGATCAAGTCCTTAAGTCTGATATTACCCTACCTGTCAATACCATTCTATAAGTACCTCTTCAGATTCACGCAATACATGCAATGACACCAGAACGTCTTGGGCCAGTGGGTGGAAAGTCTTGTGGATCTAGTGGTGATGGAAACATCTCAGCGCTGGCATGGGTCTCCATGTGGCTCTTCCGGTTTCAGGGCTCTGGTTCTATCAGGGTAGCTCCACGTGGCTCGTCAATAGGAATGTCTTGCAGGGAGTAGATGAATATGGCCACCAGTGAGCTAGTTATCTTAACACTTCCAAATGAGGTCACCAAGGTGCAACCTGATTGGTGCGCTGGACTCCACCCCTCCACAGGTTGACAGGAGATTATGCAACTGCCATGTTCTCCATCCCTGGATTGCCCTCTAGTCCTCTATTTCCAAACCGTATAAGGGATTCCACATAGGAGAACTCCACTGGTGGTGCAGTGGTTACTGGTTGGGCTGCTAAACCATAAACTCAGCCATAAAGAATCTTGGAAAGTCACAGGGGCAGTTCTACTCTGTCTGAGGGGTCCCGAGGAGTTGGCAGACACTCAAAGGCAGTGAGTTTGGCTTTGGAGTTTTTATCAGGGCTTTCCCGCAAGTATAAGGATTCCAAAACATGCTTGAGAGGGGTGAAACTGAATCCATAAGCGTCTCGGTGCGGATGTCGAACCGTTGGCAAACAGAGGTGATCCTCAAACCTTGGAATGCAGAAACCTGTATCGAGGGACTTAGAATAAGAAGCTGGCTAAGGATGGGGCCTTGGAGGGGCTCCGATGGTTAAGGAGTGGGCAGAGTAGAGAAGAAGTGAGTTTTCAGAAGGACTCAGTGTGTGAAGTTCATCATATGATGTGCAGCAAAGCAGCAAGATGAAAGAGAGAAACACACGTGCTTTGGGTTTTCAGTAAGGATGCTGGTGACCTTGGCAAGAAATCATTTGTAATGGGAAGCAGGGAGTGAAAATCATGTGATCTGACAAAGCGGAGAGAGAGCAGGGGAGACAGTTCTGTGAAGAAAACAAAGCATTTTGAGTTAAATGGATTTCATTGATTTCTGTGTTTTTTCGGCCAAAGAATGTTGAGAATTTCAAGAGACAAACAACAGCCACAGCCCAGTTTGCCCTCATGTGGGCGGCTCTCCCCAGGTCACCCCCAATCAAAGGTAGGGGTTCATGCAAGCATCCTCCTCTCTTTCAGGCCGGATCTTGGACCTAAAGACGGGGACGGTCAAGAAAGAAGGGCAGCAGTCGTCCATGAGGATGTGCATGGGCTCCCGGAGGTCCTTCATCTGCAGGATGAGGTCAGTGGGGCTGAACCAGGGCCTGAGTGGGATTGTTCCCTTTTGCCATCTGCTGCTAAGAGCCTCTGCCATCTCTGCCAAGATCCAGAAGCAAACTTGTCCCCAGCCCAGTGGCTCCCATCTTTTTGACCTCAACACATCAACAACAGGCTCCTTTGTCTTCGTAGAAGGCTCTCCTTGTTCCTGTTTGTCTAATCTGCCACCATTTCTCCCCACCCCTAGATTGGTGTCCTGTCCACAGTTTCTGTCAGTTCTCCTCACATCCGTTCAGCTCTTTCTCAAACCCAACCCTTCCAGGATCAATATTCTTTGGTATGTCTCATATAAGCCCTCTTGATTTCATATTTACGCTTCTATTTCTTTGCAACCACCCATTTATTTACAGCTGGTCCTTCATTATTATATCCTGTGTTGACATTGTACCCAAGATCCCAAGGAGAGAGTGTGATCAGCCTGTTCCAGGAGCAATAGGAAGATTACTCTCTTGGGAGAGTGTAAAGGGGTCGAGGAAGACTGGTCAGGGGTGATGTTATGGAGCATGGGGTGTTGGATCTGTCTGCCTTCGAAGACTTTGGCTTGTACTCTGAATGAGATGGGAAATCATTGGCGGTCAGTCATATGAGGGACATGTTCTAAAGTACCTTTTAAAACATTGTTCTTGTTTTGTCTGGGGTGGGTGGAATAAGGAGGCGTGAGGACAGACAGTGGGAGGATAGAGTCGAAGTGAGGCGGTTGTAATATTAAAGGAGATTAAAGATGTCTTGATAGTGGTGATGGTGAAAGGTGCTCAGGTCTTGGACATATGGCACAGATAGAGTCAGCCTGCACGCAGGATGTGAATCAGGGCAGAATTCAGGTCGAAGTCTGTGAGGTTTGCCTGTCCAACCAGAAAAGCTCAGCTGCCATTTCCATAAGATAGTGGATGATTGTTGGAGTCGCTGGTGTGGGGTAGAAGGGAATTTTAAGCATTTGAAGCTTGAGATGCCTATCAGACATCTAAATGGAGAAATTCAGCAGGCAGTGGGACATGTCATTCTGGAATTCAAGGGAGAGGTTGTAGCTGAAGATAAGGACGGGTTGGGGGTGGGTGGGGAGGGGGCTGACATCATGGAGCTGGTATGCAAAACCTGAGTCCACATGAGAAGTGGATGTAGATCGAGGAGAGAGGAGGTCAGAAGACTGAGTCCTGGGGGCACTCCTGCATAGAGCAGTGAGTCAGAGAAGAACCAGCAAGGAGGTTGAGAAGGAGCAGCAGCAACAAGGGAGAGACAGAATGTGAACCAAGGGGTTCTCAGAGAGTAATCGGTAGTCAGATGTCACTGGTGGTCCAGAAGACGTGGGCTAGGGCATAGTCCCAAACTTCAGAGGGAAAGCTAAGAGGAATGGGAATTGCAGGCAGGTGAACAAGGCTGTTTTGCTCCTTCAGACATGGCGCTCATTTCTGCCATCCCTAATCTGTGTTCTTTCAAACTTTCTGTAAGCATCTCTCTCACAGAGGACTCCACTCACAACAAAGCCTGCAGCCTTCCTGGGGTCCGTTAGTTTTCAATTGAGCACAGCACAGTTGGCTCTGGGATGAGGGACTGGGCAGAGAGAGGGGAGGAGGTCACCAATGCCTCCAGTATTGCCCAACCCACCCATTCCACACATCAGTAGCTGAACCTAGCAAGCCTCCAGCCCCCCTCTGCACTCTCAGACACCCTTCTCTTCTCAGCCAGGGTGCCCCCGTTGTGGATGCTCAGGGGCCCAGACCCCTGTCCCAGGCGAACTGCTCACGACTCTGCTTTTTCACCCACCTGTTTAGTGCTGCAGACGATGATTTGCTACTTGTGTATCCATTGGCTCTTAAGAAATGCCACTTAAAATAAGTATGGATTGTCACTAGTTTGAAATTGGGTTTTTAAAAATAAATATAAAATTTTAAAATGTATTAAAATGGTAATAATAAAGAAATAGTAATGGTAATGGTACCAATAAAAACAAGGAACCGAGTTCTCTACAGACGTGTGAGTTGACCCCAGCTCGAGATGACCTGTGTGGAGTTGGGGACCTGCCTCCTCTCTCCTCTCTAGCTGCACCCTGGGAACCAGCAGGTTGTTTGCCTCTGTTTAAATCATTGCTGGGGGCTGAGCCCCGGTGGTGTAGTGGTTGAGTGCGGGACCGCGGCCCACAGGGTTGGTGGTTCAAATCCAGCAGTGGCTCTCTAGGAGCAAAGCTGGGCTTCGTACTCCCACCAGGGCAGTGATGCGCCCCCCCTTACCCCCCTCCAGCAAAAAACAACCTCTCCTTTAAATCATTGCTGTAGCGTCTTCTCCAGAACCCTACATCCTATTTTATCAAACTTCTTCTTACCATGTATTGTTTCCCCGAGTTGAGTTGCAAAGTCCGAAGCCCCAAACGACCAGACTCCAGAGAAAGACAGGGCTCTCTGCTGTCGTAACGAGTTACGATCTCAGAAATCACAGCGGCAGGTCTACCCTGTCTGTCCTGGAGGGTCCACACTGTCACTATGCATTGGCGTCAGCTCAGGGACTATGAGTTTGGTTGTTCTTTGGGCCTCTATCCAGTGGTTTTCCCTCCCTCCCTTCTCTTCTCCCCTCCGATAACCAGCCAAGACTGTTGCTTTCCATGTGAACCTCTTTCCTCACAATTAGAATCTTCTACAACAGTGTTCCTTCTCATCCTAGACTGATTTCATCAGCACAATGGCCTCTGGGTCCAGGCCTGTGGTGAGGGAGATGTGCCACAGGCTGCTCATTCTCCTTTAACTGTCCTGTGTATGTACCAGCGTTCTCACATCCGTTCTGCCAATGTGGGGCTCCTTTTAAAAAGAAACGGTCCTGCAGGGATTGGAGGCTCACTGCCCTTTCTTCTGAGTTCGCCCTCCTTCAAGTTGCAATCTGAAATTTATCCAGAGAACAATCTCCCTCCACATCACAATCTCTGGTGTCACCTCTCTCATCACTTGCCCTGGGTCCCAAGAAAGATGCCGAAGAGACAACGTCGATGAGTCCCCATTTGCTTTAGGCTTGTGTCCGAAGGCTGCCTGCCCCTCTGTGCAGCTGGCAGGAGGAGCTGGGCTCACCCTAGACTCGTGTTTTTAATCTCTCTCAATTCATGCTGTCCGTCACTGTGGGTTCATCTTGAGCCGAGTGGGTGAGCGTGCACTCTGGCTTGACGGACACATGATTATTGTTGTTCTCCACCATCACGGTGACTCTGACTCCTGGCAGCCGCCTGCACTGCAGAGCGAAATGCTGCCCGGTCCTCCCACACATCCAAATCTGTCTGCAGTGGCCACTGCATCTCATCAGGGGCCCCCATGTCCTCAAGTGCCCTCGACTCCTTAGACACAAAATCCTCCCCCAGCGGCTGCTCTCTCTTGAGGATGTGTCTCAAACCAGCCAGTCAGACAGTATTCCTTGGTGACGTGGGAGGTTTTCATTGGGCCAAAGAGTGGACGTAGACCATCAGGCCCTTCTTCCTAGACTTAGTCAGGAGATGCCACTGAAACCTGCCTGCCAACAGTGATTCTGCTGGTATTTGAAACATCCGTGGCATTTAGGGTAGCGTGAGCAGTATTAATGTTTACACCAGCCTAGTGATTTTCATAGGAGCACACTAACGACAAGTACCACAGTCCACCCTTGCTAGTAGTAAACTATCCGAACTGCCATCCTCATCACCTAGACCACCAAACTCATCTGTCTCCTCTCTGCCCTGGCCCCCTTCTGGGGAAATGCTCTACATTGTTTTTCATCCTGCCGGTCCAACCCTACCTGGCTTAACCTTGGAGATAGGCAGCTCTGCCATCCGCTGAGAGCATGACTTCTCTTCCAAATCAAGCAGTGTGCGTCAGCTTCGTTTCTGCAAGACACTGGGCACATTCTGCCAGGGCAAGGCGGCGGGGGAATGGATGGCTCTTCTTGTGCCGGCCACATTGGAACTGGCCGCCACCCAAAGCCTCAGTAAAGTCTTGCTCTTCTCTTCACAGCCTTAATGATTAAGACATCAGGAGACAGCGTGTCATTGGGGAAATGGCATCACACTTGAAGAGTGAGCATCCCAGGCAACAGTCAGAGCCAGAGCAACCTGCTGAGAGGGGAGGCCATCGTCGGCAGAGGCTCCCTGTTTCAGAGAAAGACCCACAGAAAAGACCCACCATTACTCTTTCTCTGCCACCCCTAGGAATTCGACTGTCTAGTCATTCCTAATGCTGAAACATGGGAAGGCAGGAAGGGAACTTTCTACAGCTGTGAATCTGAAGCCTGAAAAGATGCTTCTGTTCATTCAGTGGCAACATCTGTTTTGACTTGAGGTTTCTATACATGCCTAAAGAGACACTGTTGTTGTCATCACCCCCTACACACACACACACACACACACTCCCTTGTTCCTTAAAGTCACCCAGTTACATTGAGTGGCCTATAGGCCCAAGCGTGTCCATCTGCTCTTCGTGGGTTGGACCTGAAACAATTGGAAAGTGGGTCCCCCTCTTCCGGCCTTTAGTGACACACTGGGGAAAAATTGTTGGTAAGTCCTGCCCAAGTCAATCTGTCCAGACCAGTCCAGGCCCATCTACTAGTGTCAACAGTGTGCCTTTGATAAGTGTGCAAAGGCCTTCACTCATTCTCACCCATTTATTGAATCGCAGGTGTGGAAATGCCCCTTTGGACCACCTTCCTCTGAACAGAATAACCACCATGAGGAAAAGGTTCAGGTCAGTAGCCCTTTCCCCTGTGGTTTGAGGACTGTGCTGGTGGTAGGTGGCTTAGATCCCAGAAGCTAATGAGTAGCCAGCTTGAAGAGAGAGTGAAGTGGGAGATGCCTACATCCAGCTTCCCATGACTGAAAGGAGGTGAGGACATTTAGACTGCATAAAGCCAAACCAATTGCCATTGAGTCAATTCCAACTCGTGGCCACTCCATAGGCATGAGTGTAGGAAACCCCGCTCCCTAGGGCTTCACAGCGACATCAGGATGATGGGAAGTCGTGATGTGACATCGCAAGACCAACAAGTGGATGCATCCTCTTAGAGGTCAAGGAAGTCATTGCCAGCCTCACCTCCCTCCCCATCCAATGAAAACACATTCACTACATGTGCTTTCTTTAGGAATGGCCTTGGCCCAGTGAAAGAAGGCGAAGCCCAGTATGCGGTGGTCCACTGCACGGGATACATCAAGGCCTGGCCACCAGCAGGTAAGCAGACACCTGGGAAGTGATGTCTCAGCGCCGAATCATGTGCAGGGACCCACGGTCTCCAGTTAGAAATGTCTCCTGGTAGAAGGAAGCAGAACCTCACTCTTTTAGGGTGGTTACATTCCTGCTGCTTGAAACAAAGATTTCTAAGTGGAGCTAATTATATAACAGTAATTAGAGCTGGAGCAAGTAATTTCTATATTCTCTCACTCAGAGCACTCTGCAAAGAAAAAGTGCCAATTTGCAATGATACTTGTGGCCAAGACTGAGTGCACTGTGATCTGTTACAAATTAAATCCAGCGGAGTGGATACTACATTTCAGAATTCCATGAAACATTTTAAGAGGGGAGAAAAATGCTTTTATCTAACTTATACCTGCTTGTCTTAAGCTTAGCACTAAGCATAGAATAACATGCTTCGTAGAATAACGTGCACACTATGTTATACATGAAAGTGCAATATGCTTATTAGAGTCTAATAGGAAGTGATAAGTTCTGGATATCTAGCCATCATTTATGAAGCCTGATGGCAAAAATATAAGACAGCAGTTAAAAAGAAACACTTTATATATGGGAATACTGCTCATCCTTAATAATCCTACTACAGAATATAGAAATGTGAAATAAAATGTAAGAGGAAATAGGTATCACTCTATAGCTTAGCTGGCAAGACAGCCCAGGGGAATTCTACAGGTGACGGCGAAGAGAAGACACAGAGCTGCAAAGGTAAATGCACATACACTGAGTTCCATGCAGCCCAGGGGATGACCAGATCCGGGTACAGGACCTAATGCCTTGGGGATTTTATTCTCACATCCGTACAGGTACAGGAAAGGGAACACTGGGGCCTACGCATGATAATGGGGGGTGGGGGAGGGAACCTTACCTCTGTAAAAAGCCAAGACTGTGTGAGGGAAAGCTGAGCATGCTTACTCGGGGATCCAGGGCAAAGAGTAAGGATGCTGTGTCCACTCAGAGCTCTGGGTGGAACTAACATCCCCTTTGAGATAGAACTGCAGATCTGGTAGTCTATCCATGAGAGGCTACATGTAATCAGGGCACATCAAGAAGGAATCAACGCTGAGACAACTATGACAACCTTGGCTCCTGGCCTAGTGAAACCCTTCAAAGAACTTTTACCTGGTTAGCAACTGTTCAACGTGTGTGTGTGTGTGTGTGTGTGTGTGTGTGTAAGAGAGAGAGGGAGGTCCTTACAAAGACACACAGTTGTTATTTTTTTCCTACTCACTGCCATCACGCCAATTCTGACCCAGAGTGACCCAATACGACAAGGTAGAACTGCTCCCTGGAATTTCTGAGACTCTAAGTCTTTATGGGAGTAGAAAGCCTAGTCTGGTGCTTTCAAACTCAGGACCTTTGGGCTAGCAGCCATGCTGCACTTTGAATAATAATCTCATCGATGACCTCGTCAAACATGTCTGTTCATACCAATTCATTCTCCTACCTCCATCTTCTCTCTTCACTCTCCTTGCCCTCCCCCCTTAGGATTTACTCACACTTAGTTAGACCATTTGAATATGTCTCACAGCTTTGGAAGAGCTGTTATGAGGGGTTTTTTTTTTAATCAGTCTTTTTTCTTCATTTCTTATTTTTTTATTTCCTGTTTCAATGTCCATTTCTACTGACATGTCTTCAAAGTCACCAATTCTTTCTTTGGCTTTTCAAGTGTACTGATGAGTCCATCAATGGGAATTTCTATCCATGTTACTTTATTTCCATTTCAAGCATTTTCATTTGTCATTTCTGCCAACAGTTTCGATCTATATATGCATGCCATCTAGCCTTTCCACTTGAGTTTTTGACAGGCCCATCATCATTATTTTAAACTCCTAGCAACTGTTCCCATCTCTGAAATTAAGTCTATTGATTATCTCTTGTAAGTAGGTTATCATTCTTGTGTGGGTGTATGTGTAAGTGAGTGAGAGAGAGATAAATGTAAATAGATTGTAAACAGCTATTTGTAGAAAATGTAAACAGCTATTGATAGCTATAACACCATGTGTAACCTAGGAAAGACTGAAGTAACTAGTACCTATGGCTAGAAATAGGAGTGCCTTTTCTCCTGCTGGGCCAACCTTCTCAGAGGTGCAGTTCATCTCGTCAAGAGTAGAACTAGATTTAGGTTTTGTTGGGGCTGCAGTTATCCTAAAATCACCACCAGCTTTGCCTTCCTCTAGTACAACCCTCGACACTTTTGACATTTGTGGTGGAATAAATGTTTGGTGTGTGTGTGGGTGGGGGGGGACATTTTGAGTACTGTCAGGTATTGAGAATTGTCCTGGGCTCAACTTATTAGTTTTCAGTAGCATCCCTCATCCCCACAAGTCGTGACAACTAGAACTATCTCCATGCCCTGCCAAGTGTTCCCTGTGGTGCATGATTTCTCCTGGCTGAGAACCATCGCTCCAGGGTCACAGTCTGGATGCTTAAGGATGGAGGTCAGGCTGCTGGAGACTTACCTTCAAATTGCCCTCAGCTTTCAGTCTTCCTGGTTTACCTGTGTCTCCAGGTGTCTCTCCCTCTCTGGCTCAGGCACCAGCAGCACTCATAGTGTGGCATTAAGTGCTCTGGTCCATCCTGGATCTTAACACGGCCCTGTGCCTAGATCACAATTATGAGGCTTTCTCAGCGATCCTGTTCCTTCTTTTCTTGACATCTTTGAAATTTCTCCTGTGGAAAAGGATTTTATGCCTCTCCCCCAGCTGTGATTTGGTTTGGGCCCAGAAAGTTCTCTGCCCTTTTCCAGGGGGAGAAGGCTTTATCTGTTACTCTTCTGCCAACCCCATTGGCTCTTCTCTTGTTCCTCGAAATCAGTTCTTTTATAGTGATAAATTAACAAAAACAAAAACCAGAAATGGATAAACAAAGATATTGTTCAGCTAAGAAAGAAAAGGACTGTCTTAATCAGAAAAGGATGTTGTTGATCAGAAGCCTATTGTGACAATCCTACCGACTGGTTAAATATTAGAGGCACTCCCTCCCTGTGTTCATCTGGATAGACTAGAGAAGCAAATCAGAGAGATTCATTTGTATATGAGAAAGAGTTTTATATACAAGAGCAACTAAATAGTGAGAAAAACATAGCCCAGTCCAGATCAATTCCATAAGTTCAATATTAGACTGTATGTCTGATACCAATCTATAAAGTACTCTTCAGATTCAAGAAACACATGTACTGATGCTGAATGCAGGAAGATCACAGGCCGGAGGGTAGAAAGCCTTGTGGATCCAGTGACGTTGCTAGCATCTCACCACTGGCAGGGGTTTCCAGGTGGCTCTTCCAGCTCCTACGGCTCTGGCTGCATCAGGGTAACTCCATGTAGCTTCTCATCAGTAATGTCTCACAGGGAGTGAACCAGTGTCCCGCTCCCTTCCAGTGAGCTATTCATCCCCTTAAAAAGTCATCCAGCTGTGACTCGATTGACAGGCTGAACTCCACCCCTTCACTCTGAAGTCTTAAATGGACAACAGATTTTGTAACTGCCACACTCCCAAAGTGGAAACACGTTAAAAATGCTTTCTATGAGGGGTCTTCACAAAGTTACTCAAAAGCAAGCATCCTCATCTTTCCACTTTTGTTCAGCATTGTACTGGCAAAACCAAGCTAGTTCAGTAAGGAAAAGGCCATCTCTGGAGAATTATTGAGAGTTAAAATGAGAGTGAATCACATGCTATTTGCATGTGATGTATATTTTAAAGGTCCAAAAGAGTCTATAAACACATGGAAATAATAAGAGTTTGATAATGCTTCTGAAGACGAGAAACTACTACTGAAAAAATTAAAGACATGAAAGATGACCAAACAAATAACTAGGCTTACCATATTCTTTTCTGAAAGGAGTTGCCCTATATTCTATGGAAGTGTCTTATTTCAATCAGAATGTTTTGAAATAAGTGATTTCTCTCCCCCCCCTCAGAACTTATCCAATTGATCCTGAGATTTATACTTAATGGTAAAAAAGACTATGATTGCTCAAGATGAATTTGAAGAACAACAATCTGGAACAACAGGGGGGCTTACCCAATGTGATCACTGAAGTCAAATAGGTTCATAAGCAAATGTGGTGAAGAAAACATATGGTGCCCAGCTACCAAAGGACATGGAGTCTGGGGTTTCAAAGCCTGAAGATAAACAAATGGTCATCTAGCGGAGAGGTATCCAAGCCCACAGGAAAGAAGTGGCCACGAGATGTCAAAAGGACCAGGCCTCAAGCATCAAATAGGAAAAATTGTATCACTGTGAGTGATCTCGCATG
>PVJH01026938.1:13945-29495 GCA_004026705.1 Nesogale talazaci
ACAGAGAGGAGAAGTCTGATGGTACCCAACTACCAAATGATAAAGCACCTGGGATCGTGACGGCTTGAGGGTGAATGGATGGACATCTAGTCCAGAAGCAGCAAAGCCCACATGGAAGAAAAACACTAGCATGTGTGATCACAGGGGGCTGGAGGGAGCAGATATCAAACATCAAAGAACAACAACCATGTCACTACGAATGGGGGGAAAGCTGAGTGGGGACCCAAGGCCCATCTGTGGGTAATTGGACACTCTCGCACAGTGGAGTCTTGGGGAGGAGACAGACTAGTGAGACTCAGTGAGGTGGCAATGAAGTTCCTGAAGGCTTCCTCTCTCCAACTGTCATGGTCCCAGTTCTACACTACTGTGGAGATGAGAAATGGAAATGTGGGGAACCCAGGACGGATGAACCCTGTGGAACCAGTAGTGGGAATGAAGCTGCAGGATGGGTGGAGGGGAGGTGGGGTGGAGAGGGGGAGCCAACCTCAGGGATCTACTTATAACCCCCTACCGGGAAGACAGACACTGGGGGAGAGGGCAAGGGGAGTCATCGAGCAGTGTAAGTTATGACAAAACAATAATTTGTGGACTATTGAGAGTTGGTGGGGGAGTGGAGAGCAAAGATGGAGGGGAAGGGATGGGAGGCTGAGGTCAGAGGCTCAGATGGAAAGGTGGAGGTTCAGATAGCGATGAGAGCTGCAGGCATGTGAAGAAGCGTGGCACAATATATGTATTTTTAATGCATAAGAAATGATGTATGATCCCCCAATAAAATGATTAAACATGAAAAAAGAGGGGGGCTTATCTTACACTTTGCACAAGTTATCTATGAACTGTTGTACAATGAAACTAAAAGGCTTAAAAACTCGGGGACCAAAGTAAGATCTCAGAACTTGGCATACCTGATACGAGAAATGTTAAGTTCATTCTGTGGGCAAAGGACTTGGATAAGATTAGATAATTCTCTCTTACCATACTCCAAGTCAAATTTGGAAATTAAGAAATGGACAGTAGCATCATTCGGCACTCAGCTGCTCATGAGAAGGTCAACTGTTGGAGCCCTGCAGACATTCCAGGTGTGGAAACATCTGGCAAGATGGCCTTGTAAAGATGTCAGCCTAGGAAACCCTCTGGGACATTTCTCTTCTGATTTGGAATTGATTCAAACACATACCACCTGGGGGAGAAAGAGAGAACTGTGTTTTAAAATAACAGATAGAGCGTAAGACATAAAAAGTACAGATTCTATATATTTGATGTTGCATTCTACTAAATCAAAAGTGTGGATTTCTGCATAATTAAATGTCATCCATAAACTGTGAATCACAAACAGAAGATGTTTCCAATATTTTTAAGGGGTTTTCACAGGTTTACCCAAGATCCGTGGCCATTGAGTCAATTCCAACCCACAACAAGCCTGTAGAGGGTTTCCAGGATGAAATATTTATGGGAGAAAACAGCTTCCCCTCTCTCCCCAAGAGCAGCTGGGGGGCTTCCATCCCTGACCTTGTGTTCAACAATTATCTCACGGAAGCAAAAGAACCCCTCAGCATGAGTTTAGAAAGGTTGAAAGAACGTCTATGGATCAATAAGTTAAACCATCATCCAATGGACAAGCAAAGGAGAGTCAAGAAAAGGAACCCCATGTGATCCTGTGTTCACCTTCACTATTACTTAGATTCACGCTAACTGAAGTGATAAACTATTCCATTTTTATCACCTTGGCCAAAAAATGTAGCAATTGGACTGAGGTTATGAAGAAGTAGCGGTTCTCATTCAATGTTGGTGCGATCCAGAGACTCAGACATATGCGTTCAGCAGGTTGACGTTATTGAGTGAAGGTCGGGGTAAGTAGTACAGATATAGCAATTGCACATTTAGGTTTATAACCTACAAAGTTAACTCACACCCATGTGCAGAGGTGTCTCCATGAATACAAGCAAGGAGATCTTCAGTTAGCTTCAAAGGAGTTTCCAGAGGCTGATGGCTAACCCAAGTGCATTTCAGTCATCCTGTGGGGTTCCTTAGCAATGCCTCCCCCCCCCAAGCCCCCATGTATCAGGAGAGTCTTCCTGAAGATGCCGCTCTGGGGAGCTTCATTCCGTGCTGATCATTGCATTCTTCCTGATACTGTCTTTATTTTAATTAGTCAATCATCCTCATAGTTCCAGACAGTTTGCTCTTGTCAGTTTGGGCTCCAAAATATTCATCATCACTTTGAGTGCATGCCTGTTAGAAAGGGCATGGCCGTGATCACAGTAAGACAGACCCTTAGTTTCCTGTGGATGATAAGAGCTAGCAGGCTGGGGCCTTAGGTACATGCAGGCAGTTCTATCCTGAGAGTTTCTAAAGAGGAACCAGGGCAATGGCTTGTCCAGTCATATGTCATTTTTTTGTTTTATTTTTTATACTGTCTTGCACTTGCTTGAAATTTTCCCTCCAACTGACAGAAACCAAAGTTCTGGATTTATGAAGCTTTTTGTGTATTGTTCTTCCAACCATTCCTACAGTCAAACAAATAAGCTTTTACTCCTTCTAGCCTTTTGAAAAAAATGGGAATAGTACTTCATGGTCCTCCCTCTTTTCTGACTCTTAGACAGATTACACATTTTTAAAGAAGCTACACTAGACATTGACCCTTGGTTTCTCTGTGCTACGAGGTCCACGGTAATGACCTGCATTCTCACTCAGTCTTCACCCCATGCTCAACAGATTAAATTCATTTCCCCTTGAGGACTTCCAGGGCATCTATCCCAAAGTCCATTCCTTGATTTATCAACTCTGATACACTCTGAAGCCCCTGAAGGTGGGAACTGGTCTTACTGTTCTCCAGGTCAAGACTTGAGAAGGACTTGTTTTGTGTCCCGTGAGTCTTAGCATGTACAGGAATATGGAGCAGCAAGTCTTTATTGGCTGTGCCTGTAACTCTGCCACAGGAGAAATGATTGAAACAGCCAGG
Source organism: Nesogale talazaci (assembly GCA_004026705.1). Classification (NCBI taxonomy): domain Eukaryota; kingdom Metazoa; phylum Chordata; class Mammalia; order Afrosoricida; family Tenrecidae; genus Nesogale; species Nesogale talazaci. The sequence continues at coordinate 16,905 of PVJH01026938.1, forward strand.
GGTGTTTATCTTGGAGAAAGTGAGACATGATTTTTGTCTTCAAGTATTTGAGGGGGTGTCACATGAAGGAGGAATTAAGCTCACTTGGATCATTCCAGAAGGCAAAACTTTGACCATAGGGAGAATGTGATCAGAAGGCATATAAGTATTCAAGTGAGAGAAGAACGCAAAGGATAGGAACAGAATGTTTAAAGTATATAGTACATGTATGTGTGTTTCTTGTGTGTGTACACTCAGCTTATGGGGAAAAGCTGAGCCTTACTAATTATGAAAAACATTTGAAATGAGAACAATTTGATACCATTTTTATACCTACCAAAATGATAAAAAACTAAAAAGGCAAAATGTCCAGTATGACTAAGGTTCAGAAACATGCACACGTGTGTACACTTGACCCCTGAATAGCAAAAGATCTATAGGACTTGCCTTTCCTCCGGGTGAAAATCCACAAATAATGTGTGACTCCCCCAGACTTAACTGCAGATGACTGACTGTTGAATGGATGCCTCTCTGAGGACTCAAGCAGCCAGCGAAACTCATGCATTCACTGTAGTATAAATGGTACTATATGAATAGTAAAGTGTCCCCACATCAAAACTCTATTTCCCAAAAAGGATTTTGCTCCTGGTAGCATAGCTACACCAACAGCTTCACAGATGTCCTTCATTTTTTCTTTTTTACAATGGTCCTTAAGCTGAATTCTGTATCCCGAACCAAAAGGCAACAGAACCTGCAGACCACCATCTATATAGCAAGCAATAAAACCTTTTCTTAAACTGTAAGACTTGTTTCTGCTTCTTGGAAGCACTTCCAGCACCACTAGTAGTGGTACTTCTTGTGGATCCCAGGGTGCTGGTCAAAGTTTACAGTCTTGCGCTTAACACATGATGAAAAACACATTCCACTGCCATATGTAATTCATCCCAGAACTGAACTACACATGTGGGGATGAGTAGCAGCTCATGGTGTTTTCAAAGAAGTTTGCATCCAAATGGGCCTTCTTAAGTTCAAATCCACTTTATCTAAGGGTCAACTGTACGGCTTCTGGGAATATAATTAATGCAGGCCTTCTGAAGAATAGCTTGGCCATGTGTACTCAACTCTGCCTTCCTTAAGATACAAGAATTGCACTTCAAGGAATGTATCCAGAGGAATTAGTTGGATATGTGTGTGTTGTATACTTGAGCATTATAGTAACTGTGAAACTTGTGAATTAATATAGATTTCAACAATAGAGAATCATTTAGTAATAACATGAAACATCTGTATGCTGGAACACTAAACAAACATTAAACAGGCATGCTTTCAAAAAATATTTACAAATGAGACAGAGTGCTAAAAAGTGTTTGGAAATATAGTAGCTTGTAAAGCATGCGTACTGTGATCCCAATTTTATTTTTAAGTTATTCATTACTAGCATGTGTTCAACCACTGAGAAATTTCACATTCAATATCACTCATTGTTTTGTCTGTGTGATCGCTTATTGGCCATTTTCCTTCTCTGTTCATTTTCACATTTTCCAAATTTTACATGACTTTAATCATCGGAGGGGGCAGGGCGGTGGCCTGAATGAAATCAGTGAATTTTCCAGAGATGCCCTCTGGATTAAAGCAGCAGTAACTTTTTGTTTGCTTGTTTTAGTATTTATTTGGTTGTGTTTTCACAGTGATTGAGCTTCTGAACAACAGTCCTGCTTCCTGACATGTCAATGGTTCCGCCATGCTTCCAGCCTGAGTAGCTGATGATGCTTGCTCTGTGGCAGTTAGCTCTCTGCTTCTTGATAGATTGATACTTCCTTAGCATAGTTACTACTGTTTTGTGTATATTATTTATATTTCTATCTTGACTCTCTGACTCCTAGGGTTTCTGACACTATGCGTCTTTATGGGACCTGACACCTCATTTTTCTATGTCAGACTGCCTGGTAGGATTGAACTGCCAGCCTTAGGATTATAGCACCTACAGTGCTGCCAGGAATCCTTTGGACCTTTCACACTTTGTTGATCTGCTCAACCCGGTGCTTAAGTCCGACCTGTTACCTTAGTCTGTATTTGGTGGGGGGTGGATGGGTGGATGATAAAGGGAAAAGCTCTGGCCTAGGCCGAGGAAGTACATGACCTAGGAAGATAGGCATGTGAAAGAATCGCGAGCCAGAATTCCCTAAAGAGAATCTATTTTCCCAGAACTCATTTGCAATGGTAGAGACAGTCATCTGGCCTAGATGAGGTGACTGAAATGAAGTCGCTGGCACTCTCACGCTCTTATAAGATCATGGAAACGGAGCAGTCACCCGGTTAATGATTGGGTGATGCCTTGTAAATGTTCACAAGGAATGCTGGCCTTGCTTGTGTGTGAACCGGAGCCCCTCGAGGATAAATGAGGCCTTGACTGGGAAGTATGAAGATTTCGGTGGGCTGAATTTGCTGAGAATGCCAAACGCTGACTTTGAAAATATCTGCAGGTGAGCAAAAATGAGTGTCATTGGTAGAACACCTCAGGCCTGTGTGAGCTGAAGTTTCTGACAGCCCACCACGAGGGCTTCCCTGAGACAGGGAGTTGTACCATCGTACTTCTCCCGCCTCCAAGTGAAAGGTAAATCACAAAGTGGGTTCTGAGATATCCCAGAAGCCTTTGCTGGGTCATAGTGCTCTTTCCAATTAGCCACGCTTTCCAATTAGCCACAGAGCTTTATGGTAGGTAAGTGTGGGTGTACAGGGGTGGTATTCTCGTGTTTTATGGGAGAAACCTAACTGGATTTCCGCCAATGCAACTCATGTACAGCCTCCACCTGTCTGTCAGGGGAAGCTCGTGGGTTGCTGTGAGTGTCAATAGACTTCGGGGAGCTTCCAGACTAAGATGGACCAGGCCGAAAGTCCCGGCAATGCAGGTGCACTTCTGAAAACCAGCCAGGGAAACCCTTCTGGAGCCTGACAAGAGTCTAATCCACAACCGACTGGGCAGGTGGTACAGAGTAGACTCTCCCTTGTTCCACTGTGCATGACCTATTCATGGGTCGAGGGCCAACTGGCTGGCAGCTAACAATATCCGGGAGTGTGAATGAAAACAGAAAGCCGGTCCCCAAGGAAATCAGTGAGTGTCCGCATCTGATCCCCCCGTGGCTGAGTCTGACAGAAATCACCCATGGGAGGGGTGTTCGGAGTCCAGAAGAAACTCCGCCGAGTCTGAAGCTGTTGAGTGGCCCACCCACTGTCAGCTTGCGAGTCACAGCTGGACAGGCAGCGGCGGCGGACTGCAAACCATTTCTGCAACAAAGACCTCCTTTATTACAGTAACTGTCCCCCAGTCCTCTTGGTTCATCACACGACAATCCGTGGAAAACGTCCAGTCACAGACAGGGTGTCCACGCCGGAGAGCCGATGCCTGGCCCAGGGACAGGGCACGTGGCTCCAAGCTGACCTCACGCCAGGACCCTCCCGCTCAGTGCCGCCATTGCTGCGTGCTTTCTCATTCGTGAGGTGGACACTTTTCTCCCCTCTCCTGCCAGACTTTCAGGAACCCATGGCCACCACATGCCAGAGGCCTGAGACTCTTTGGGGGTTGGCACTGGAATCCGCAGTGGTCAGACCAGCCCCGTCCCTTCAGCAGGCGGCTCCGCTCTGCCGTGAGCTCATCTACAACCGCCTTGCCCATTGCTTGCTGTACATCAGGTGGTTTGTGTTTCCTCTGCTTTGAACCTCTCTAGGAGCTGCCTTGTCTGTAGGAAGGCCACTTGAGGCCACTTGTTTACCCTGGCCTTCAGCCGCGTGTTCCTGCCCACCGAGGCACCCATGGGTCGGCGTCTCAGACTCTCACTCTGGATCTCACCAGACGGCCAAGCCAGGCTCTTTGCTCCTGAACTGGAGAACAATAGTCATCAGATGTTTTCACGATCTAGTGACGGAAAGCCTGGCCCTGGGGGTGGAAGTGGAGCGAGTTTCTTTTCCAGAGATTGACGTTGTTAGAACATGAAAGTTGGGGCACCTAGGGAAAGGTGCTCTCTGTCTGATGGGGGACAAGCCCTTGTCTTAGCAACTCTGATATGATTTTCACTCTTCTCTGGCCATTGCGCGCCTCTCCCTCCCCCCCTCCCCCCCCACCCCCATTTTTGCTAGCTTGCTTCTTGTGCCTGATGTGCCCCTTTCCTATCTCCAAAGCCATTGTCTTAAGACGAAGCCTGCGTCGGCGCGTACGCACCAACATGGCAAAGTGTAATCATTAGGACTTCAACACACTTTCCTCTGCGGGACACAGTGCGGTTCGTAACCAGGCGAGGGTTCCAGCCTCCTTGTTCTCAAACGAAACCCTGCTTGTGACCATCGAGTCGAGGCTGACTCGGAGCAGGTCAGGTTAGAACTGGAGCCTGTGAGTTCCTGAGTCTGTCCCTCTGGACAGGAGTAGAGAGACAGGGTCAACGTCACTCTTCCATGCCTTCAGCCAACACATCCTGAGAAGCTACCACAGACTCGGGCCTTTCTAGGCCCTAGGGCAGCGGTTCTCAACCTGTGGGTCGTGGCCCCTTTAGGGGTGGAACAACCCTTTCACAGGAGTCGCCTGAGACCATCGGAAAATGCATAAATATTTCAGAGTATATAATTGTATATTGCTTTGTGATTCAACACCATGTTTTATGTTTAATTATGTTCAGTTTGTAACAATGAAAATCCATCCTGCATATCAGATATTTGTATTATGATTCAAAACAGTAGCAAAATGACAGTGATGAAGGAGCAGCAAAAATAATTTTATGGTTGGAGGGTCACCACCACATGAGGAGCTGTATTAAAGGACCGAGGCACTAGGAAGGCTGAGGACCACTGGTCTCGGGATTCTGAGGTGAGTCTAACATGGTTCTTGCTGGTACGGACCTCCCAGCATGGAGGCACGCAAGGGCAGATCTGCAGGATGTTTCAGAGCTGTGGGTCAGGGGTCATAACAGGCATGCGCCAGGAAGCACGTAGCCAGGAGATACCATCTGCTGGGCAACAAGACTGGCTTCTCCCTCCTGCATGCTGCTGTGAGGGCTTACATTTGAGCTGAAACATAGGAATTTGTTGATTTTTTTTTTAATGTGTTAAAAAACGTGTTACAGGCATAGAAAATAGCGTGGGTCAGGGAGGTATAATAATAATCATGGTTTTCATTTTCAAGTGACTGCAACATGCCAGGAGCTGTGAAAAAGTCCTTTTTGTGTGTTGTAAGACTTAATCCTCACACTAGCCTCACACAATGCAGCTCTGTTTTACAGATGAGACACCGGATGCTTATTATTATTATTATTACTTTACTGTCAGGTCAGTTCCAACTCCAAGCGACCTCTTGTACAACAGAATGCAACATGGCCTCCTCCTGCCTCCTCCTCATGACTGTTGTCATGTCTGAGCCCACTGTTGCCACCGCTGTGTCCACCCATCTCACTGAGTCACCTCCTGGTTTTCAGCTCCCCGGCTGTTTTACCACACACAGTGGCCTCTTCCAAGGACAAGTCCGCCCTGATAACATGTCCAAAGTACGTGAGACCAAGTCTTACCAGCCATGCTTCTAAGGAACACTGGCCGGGTTTCTCTCAAGGCAGATTTGTTTGTTAGAGTTTAGAATAGCCGAATCATCTGTCCCGTTCACAGCTAGTAAACATAGAGGGGATGTGCACGATCAGGCCTTCCTGACGCTCTTACAAGAATCCTTTGCCCTGGGGAGGGGAGGGGTGGCTGCTATGTTAGGAAGCAGTTGTAATTCACTGTGACTGGAGAGGAGACCCAGGACTAGAGGCCTGGACCTTTCCCTATAGACTACAGAGCCCCTGGGTGATGCAGACCTTTCGTGGGGTCAGCTGCTAACTGAAGGTCTGATGTTAATTGGGGTTGCCTAGAGCAGCGGTGCTCAACCTGTGGGTCACGACCCCTTAGGGGGTTGAATGCCTTTTCACAAGGCTTACCCAAGACCACTAGAAAACACATTTCTGATGGTCGTGTGAACCAAGACACAACTTCTATCCATCTCCAGGTGGGTCTGCCCATATGCAAATACACCCACCTACTAGCTCCTGGAGTGAAGACTATTACCCAAGCTACATCGTGCAAAATTTCAGTTATTTGTAGTGAGAAATAAATATTTCACAATATATCACTGCAAATCGTTTTGTGATTAATCACTTTGCTTCCACTATGTTCAATTTATAACTCTGCAAACACCTCCCGCATATCAGATATTTAGATGGTGATTCATAATGGCAGGGATGAAGTATCAACCAAAATCATTTTATGGTTGCGGGTCACCACCACATGAGGAGCTACATAAAAGGGTCTCAGCATCAGGAAGGTTGAGAGCCACTGCCCTAGAGACACCTCAGAGTCCCCTGCATCAAGCAGGCCCTGATGAGCATTTGGAAGGCAGTTTCATTGAAACTCACGGAGTCGCCATGAGTCTGAGGCTAAGTTAACGCAGTGGCAGCTGATTCTACAGGTAGGCGAGTCCTTGGAAGTCTCTACAGGCCTTTCAGGACCATTTTAGAAGGTGCATTGAGGTGGGAGGAGGGGCAGGTGTTGGCTGAGAGGCAAGCAGGTGGGACAGAACTAATGCTCAGGCTGGAATGAGCATCTTATGGCAGGGCAGATGGAGAGGAGTGTGGAGCGAGGGTTTGCTGGGAGGTGATGGTGATAAAGGAGGCTGTGGACCCAGCTGGTGGGCATGGAGCACAGGCCTCAGTGGGTGGGTGGGTGGGTGGTGACGCTGGGATTCAGATGCAGGGTGTCTAACCCCAAGTCAGCCTGCTTACATGGTCCACTCAATTGCCTCCCCTCATCCCTTGCAAGAGTCAAAACCTGACCCACCACCCACACTCATCTTTCCCTCGAGCTGTGGTTGGCGATTTTGAACCACCAACCTCATGGTTAGCCACCCCGCATGTGTGTGTCACCCACTGCACCACCAGGGTTCCTTGATCCCCACTGTGTCGTGCCGAAGGCATTTGTGGATTCAGAACTTAAAATGGCGGCCTTCTCATTATTCTTTATATGGCCTATCTTCATACTCAAGAGATACGTTTGCGAGGAGCTGATACCAAGGGCTCAAGTAGAAAGAATATGCTTTGAGAATGACGATGGCAACAAATGTAAACAAATGTGCTTGACATCATGGGTGGAGGGATGGATTGTGATGCGTTGTACGAGCCCCCATTAAAATGATTAAAAAGAAAGAAGGACGTTTTCCTTGTGCTGTTAAGTCAGTGACTGAGATGCCAAAGCTACTCCCCTGGTCTCCCCGGTTCCCCAGTCTCTTCCGCCACACCCCATTTTTTCCCCTGTGTAGACATTCCCCATTCATTTATTTAATTGTTCAGTCTTAAGACGATTCATTTTTTGGGGGGGGGGGGGCATCACTGCTCTCCGGTGGTGGGAGTAGGAGGCCCAGCCCCACTGCTGGAATTAAACCTCCGTCCCAGTGGGCCACAGTCCCGCGCACAACCACTACGCCACCGGGGCTCAGCCAAGACGATTCGTTTTTTATGGAAGTGGGTGAGCCGCAAATCCTTGCGATCTTGTGGTGGCTGGCCTTCCTGTTCCACAGACACCACTGCATGCAAGTCCTCCTCAGAACTCTGGGAATCTTGTTGCTGCTGTTCTGTCATCTTTACACATCACTGCCCTGGAGGAAACCGAGACCAACTTTTATTTCTCTTTCTGGGTAGCTTGTTTTCCTTTGTTCCACTATGGCAGGGGGTGTCATATTTTCTTTATCGCTGGAATGTAAGGCTCTCGCTCCGAGATGTCTAGCCTGTGTCTGTTTTCATTCAATTTAATTGGTGCTGAGAGGGGCCGTGAAGTTTGCAGATGCAATGTTTTCTTCAACAACGGGGGTTGGGGTGGGGAGGTGGTAAAAATCAACAAAAACCTTCTACTCTTTTTTTCCAAGCGGAAGCAATGTCTTGGTCCCTGTGCTTATTCCTGGTTATTCCATATTGATTTCCTGGATCCGCTGTCCCTGCCATGTAGACCTATGCTCATCCTGTTAATCACCTCGGCATTCTCTTCTAAAAGCATGGGACTCTTCAGTTATGACTCCCACTTAAGTTTTGTTCAATCTGGCATGTATGTTTTTTTCACCTGAACTCAATCCTCGCCCAAGTTCAGGCTGTGCCTTTTTGCGGGACCAAGGCCTGGTCTTCTGAACCACCTGGCACGCGTGCGGAAGCCAGACCGTGGAGAGAAGAGATCAAAGAGCTGATGCGGCCAAAGGGTGAGTGGGTGGGCTGAGAATATCAATTATGTGCCGTGGGCTGCCAAGAGAATGAACACAACAGTCCTAGATGAGAGACCACCACAAGACCCCTTTGATGCAGGGAAGGCAAGACTCCAGCTGGCTTCCTGGGGACACCCCAGCAAATGTCATCATCAGCGGAGGTTGTCCCGGTCAGTATAGAAGAAAGTCCATGAAGACAAAGCCCGTGATGAAGTCGACTGGCCCAATCGCCACAGTGGGCTTGAACGTGAGCACAGTCCTGAGGACAGGGCAGAACCAGGCAGCATTTCCCTGTGGTGCAGCCGCATGTCCAATCACCACGAGCTGGAGAAGCTTGGCTGCAGTTAACACTACCAACGGTCTTCTCTTAAGTCACACAACTGACTGGATATAGGTTTTCCCCCCACCTCTTTTTGTTGTTGTTGTTGTTGTTGTTGTTAAACAAAGGGAATCTTTCTTCCTTCTGGGAACCTTTGTTGTGGTTTCCTAAGTCAACCTCCTCTCTTCTAAAGACGTGTGGTTTTTCTATATCCAAAGGGAAACTCAGGGCCCTCAAGTCTATCCCAACTCACAGCCACCCACATAGAGTTTTCAAGGCTGCGTAAATCTCGACGGTAGCGGACCGCCCCATCTTCCTCCATCATGGATGGTCTTGACATCAGTAGCTCAGCTTACAGCCCACTCCCCCACCGGGGCTCCATCGGCCACTGTCACTCACTACCATTGCGTCCATGTCAGTGCACAGTGACCCCAGAGGACAAGAGAGAACTGCCCCTGGGAGTTGGCAAGACCCTAACTCTCTACGGGATTAGCAAGCCCCATCTTCCTTCTGAGAAGCAGCTGGTGACCTCGAACGACTGACTTTGCAGTTAGCGGCCCAATGCATGACCACGTCACCACCAGGGCTCCTGGAACAGATCTGTACCCCTGTCCCTTCCAGACTGATGGCTTCCCTCGTCATGTGGCAGGGATAAGTCATTGCCCTGGTGGTCTTAGTGTTCTCCCTGGCATTTGAACCCAAGCACCAGCTGTCCTTCAAAACTTTGCTCTGTAAAGTGGAGACGTCACAGGCAGGGATCCTGAGATGTAAAGCATCTGTAGTTTAGCATCTTCCCAAAGTTATTTCAGCAACACACACACATCCACAAAGATGTCACATGAAAAGAGGAGTTCCCATAGTCCAACCATTGGGGAAATAATGCAAACTGTACTCCCCCCCCCACTTTTAGCCCCACTCAAGTGGGGTATTAAATTCTCAGAGAATTCCACAGCATTGAAACCTTTTTAATCTTTGTCTAAAAAAAAAATCTCCACCTCCTCTCCCTAAAACATATTCCCCTCCTTCCCCCAGAATGCTTTGGAAGCATGCTGTGAACTGAACACGTGCCTTCCCCGGCTTGCTCACCGCAAAAGTTGCCCCCTCGTTGTACTCTCCTCTCACCCCACGATTTGTGCAAAGTGCAAGCATGTCCTAATTCACATGTAACAAAAGCAGGCCCCTGGGACGGGGCACGCCCCACCCGGGGTCAGTAATCAAGAGCCCAACTTTCCATGAGTGTTTGCACGGGGCTCATGCAATCCTTGGTGAGCAATGAAGAAGCGTTTCTGGGCACCGCAGGGTTCCATCCCAAACAGCAGTTTCCAGTTACATTTCTCTTAGTCAGTTGTTTATGTGACTCAGGGTGTAGTTAGGCTTGGTACTAGTGAACATTGTTTCCAAAGAGAAGGTAATTTAGTGTAGAGCAAGATGAGCTTTGGAAACTACTTCGGGAATCATTGAAATCCATTAAAATAGCTGGAATTATCTCCGTCCTATTCAAAACCACTTTGATAAGTGTTGAAATCCCTGCCAGGAAGCTCTCCCTCCTGACACATTCCTTTCAGTACTAGAGTCCAGCCATGGCTGCCTGCCCCTTCTCAAAACAGCGTTTTGGGTTTGTTTGGGTTTTTTTTTTTTTTTGGGGGGGGGGAGTGTTTGTATTTTCCTTCTCTTTTTAAATTAAATACTTTTGTTGGGGGCTCTTCCATCTCTTATCACAATCCACACATTCAACCAGTGTTCCAAGCACCTTGGGCACATATGTTTTACTTATCTTTGTTATAAAGCTAAGCACATGGCATCGCAGGCACTGGGTCTCGTCGCTCAGAGAGAGGATTGAGGTCTCCTTCTCGGCTCAGCTCCTGATCTGCAGCACAGCGGGGTCCTCACCCCTGTCCTTCTCTTTGTCCTTGACCTAATTGCGAACCAAAGTGACCTAGTGGTTCTCGAAGGGAAGTGCCCCACAGGCTTCTCTCAGTTATCTGTCCAGAACCAGATCACCAGCCCCTTTCTTTCATGAGGACCACAGAAGGGGTCCAACCTGCCGACTTTGCGTGGGTGCTTGGAAACTTGACTCTGCTCCAGGCAGAATGTGGACTTGTTGTTTGGACCTACAGAATGTCAGAGCCAAAGAGACAGCTGGGATAATGTTGGGCTAGTTTCTGCTGTCTCACAGAGGGGAAGCCCAGACTATCCCAAGGTTCTGCGGCATAGCTAGCTCAGCATCTCATCTTAGCAGCACACCCCTACCCAAACCCCATACAGGAAGCTGTCTGCATCAGATTCGGGTCTGCCACCACCAGAAATCAGCCTGGTGGGGCAACGACTCCACCTCTATACCAGTGCTATACCTTCCCCCAGAATGCTTTGGAAGCATGCTGTGAACTGAACACGTGCCTTCCCCGGCTTGCTCACCGCAAAAGTTGCGGTGGCATCATACACATCACGGTGAAACAGGAGCCAGGACACAAGATGATAACCTACATGCTCCATGTATATGCTTCCTCATCTGATGCCAACATCCACCATATCACACAGGGAATATTATGATTATTCCAATATCACAGATAAAACCAGTCTAGGGCAGCAGTTCTCAACCTGGGGGCAGCGACCCCTTTGGGACTCGAGTGACCCTTTCACAGGGGTCGCCCGATTCACAACAGTAGCAAGATTACAGTTATGAAGTAGCTACAAAAATAATTTTATGGTGGGGGCTCACCACGATATGAGGATTGCAGCACTACGAAGGTTGAGAACTACTGGTCTAGAGAAACCAAGGCTTTATAGTGTGTAAGCGGTAGAGACAGTGTCCCCATAGAGCCAATGTCCAAGCCCATCTGATGTCAGAGACCAGAATAGCCAGCCACCTGGCCTCCCAGAAACTTTCCTTCTGGGCCTCCTATCAGCTCCAGACTCAGTGACTGCTCCTTAAAGGATCCTTCCAGTTTTGCCACCTTCTGAAATTCCCATGAGGAGCCCTGGTGTCATAGGATAAAGAGCAGAAAGCCAACTTGAGGAGAAAGATGTTTTGCTTTAATCTCTCAAAAATATGCATGTCCGTGGATTAGTTCCTGCCGTGCTGAAATTTCTCCTAGGATGAACTGACCACCCAAACAGGCTCCCCTTGGGAGTACAAGCATAAGTCAAAGTCTCCCACACATCATAGAAACCTTTATGAAACAAAAATAATCGCTATGGAAAGCCATTGCCCCTCAGTCTGTCCCCTGTCCATCTCTCAGCATGTTTGAAGGCCATATCTCCAACTTGTAACCCTCCCCTGAAGGTCTCTGCCCCTTTAACTTACACAACAAAAGGACAGTGTCAGCATCCACCAGGGGCTCCCATTAGGTCCTTTTTCCTCTCTCTGAGTGGTTGGTGGTTTCAAACCACCGTTGAGTCCTTTTTCAATGCTCTTTGAGTCACAAGAACAAAGACAAGTCTGAAGGGACAAGGTCCAGCTTGCATGGTGGATGGGAAAGATTCTCAAGGAGATGCCCCCTGGACAGCCATTGCTACCCTTGGAGCATGAGCAGGGTATTGCCAGCATGGGGGAAGCCATTTCCTGGGTGCGCTTTTCCTGGGCTATTTCTCACCAAAACAATTCTCCATCGTCTTAAAATATCCTCATCCAATCCCCATATGTTCAAGAACCCTATCAAGGTGGTCCCTTTGGAGTTCCAGAAAAAAGTTGCTGGGAGCTTTTTTGCTTTCTTTTGGAAATTGGGAATTGGGTAAAAGACTACAGAAAAAAGCAGTTTTCCATTCCACCAGCTGTATTTATCTGTTTCATCTCATCGATGGCAATGCTTTCAACATAACAGCATACATTCCACATAAGTTGTTTGTTTTTGTTTTTCTATTTCCATTCCTCATTCTTTCCTAGCCCTTCCGAACTTTGGCTTCAGGGAAATGCCACCCTTTTGATCTCGAGTGGTTGATTATCTTCAGGAATGCACACCTCACCATTGTTGTCATTCCCCCATAGACGAGTCTGTTATTGTCTGAAAATTGAGCCTCAGAGATGAGTTACCTGAAA
>PVJH01026939.1:0-29386 GCA_004026705.1 Nesogale talazaci
AAAAAAATCAGAGTCTGAGACATCAAGGGACATTTACTAATTGGAAGATCTTAATCCACTATCTCAAATTCCACCTGTAATTACCATAGGTCTGTGGGGGATGCCTGGATAATTCCTATATAGAGTGTAGGCTCCACTCTAGATTCTACAGGACACTGTTATAGGCTATATTAGCAACTAGATTTAATCACAGCAACAAATCTCTATCTTTTAAACCAGACCACAATAGGTTTACCCTATTGTCTGGTTATCTACTTTAAAATGTTATTGAATTTCACTTGGCACACATTTCTGCCTTCCCAAAGAGATGCCAATATCCTTTAGATTGTATCCATGCATTTACCATGATCCTGTTATTTTTGAATCATGGAATTGATTGAATACAAGTGCTCCTGAAAAGCACTGTAGGGAGAGACCAGTCCCGGAAAGATGGTGGCTAAAGCAGATGGTCAGCAAAGAGAGTAGAAGGTCGTGGGTGACACGGACTGCCACCGCGGCTGCATCAATGAGCTAAAACAAAATAATGCTCGTGAGGGTGGACCGGGACCAGGCAGCATTTTATCCCCTTGGACATAAGATTGTGAGAAGTTAGGACTGGCTTGATGGCATTGTCAACAACAAGCTGAAGAAAAGGAATAGACACACTGCCAGCTCTCGAATGCCGCATTGGTGTAATATTTGAATAATTCGTAAAGAATAACTTCTACTGCTTGTATGTTCCTTTGTTTTTATGAGACTTCATTGACTCCTAAATAGAACAGAGTCCCAGAGAGTAGAAATATCTGTCCATGTCTGCTGGAAACCAGAAATATGCTCTCAGGCTATCACAACACTTGCTTAGCTTAAAATTCACATGAGTCAGTCACAACTTCAGTGTTGTCATAGAAAGAAGCATGGCTAACCAGGAGGCAGACCTCTCACAAAGTAACAAGAAAAGCAGTACCCAACTACCTGATATCTCAATAGGCATTTCCTATAACACTGAAATAGCTTAACAAGGCAAAGCATATTGGTGAAATTATGGGCACTTGGGGAAGTGTGAGATGAAAGGATGTTTATGGCTGGAAAATTTCACCAGTAGTATATGAAGTGCAGTGGAGAGCAAATAGAAATATTTATGCAATTAAAATTTGAAGTTGTACACAACCTAAGCTATTACTTAGAGAAATCCCTGAGTTAATGGAATTTCTTCCTTTGAAATATTTTAATGACTCTAGCAGCTATCCTTTCTAGTGTTTCCATGGTTATTTTTTGTCAAGAAAAAAGGCTATGCCAGCTTACCTTCCAAACATATTGCACCAATCAGGGCAGCTGGCCTAGAGCATCCCCCGTGGATGCTTATTCAGACTATTGATTTTGCTTTAGATGCCATCCTGAAGTATTTATCAGTACTTATTTGCAAAAGTCTGCTCAGAATGTCACTTCACCCTAGTTACCCAGTAAATTAAAGCACACATTTCAGGGAAAGTATATACGAAATCGTATAACTGAAATGAAATTGCATTTGCAGAATGGAAAACAATGAATGGCATTTAATTATCTCAAAAAATGCTATACAAAGCAGATTTATTAGTAACTGTGTGATAACACCACACAGGGACTTTGTAGGAGAAACCAGAACCACTCCATTGAGTTTCTATGATGACATATCTTTACCAGAGGAGAGAGCGGGTGAGCCTCAGCTTTCTCCCAGAGTGGCTGGTGCATTTAAACTGCCAGCCCTACAATTAACAGCCTAGTACTTATTCCATAGCATGAATGAGGCTCCTTCAGTACCACCAGGACTTCCAGTTAGATGCATTCAAACCTTTGACAACAGGGACTCTGGCCCTTGAAGGATTAGAAGAACTTAATTCTAGAAAATTCTGTGAGTTCTTAAGTTAGCAGACAGTGTGATTACAAAGTTTATTATTAAGAGTCACCACTATTCATCTTTTTTTCTGCCCACTGGATTTTCCACGGGTAACTTTGATGACACTGTGGCCAAACTGCTCAGCTACTAGCCAAAAGGTTGGAGGCTTTGAACCTGCCATCAGCTCTGTAGGGAAAATATGCATAGCTTTGCAAACCCTATAGTACAGTTCTCTTCTGCCCTATAATGCTGATATCAATGAGAGTATATTAGGCAGCTAATATAGGTAGGTTTTTTGTTTTGTTTTGTTTTTCTTTTCCACATCTGTTCCCTCCTCCTTACCTAGGATCTGGAAGTGGTAGCGGGGAGCTTTTTTGAGCAACTTGAGGGGAAATAACTGATGGCTCCTTATTCAGTACCAATGCCTGTGCCTGGAGAAGGAAGGACTGCCTGCTCGGTCAAGTGGAGCAGCAGGGAAAGACGGCCATGTAAGAGAGAGATGCACACACTGGCTGCCACAAAGGGCTCCAACACAGTAGCGATTGTGAGCATGGTGCAGGATGGGGCAATGTTTCCTCTTACTGTACACAGGGTCACTGTGTAGAACATGGAGGCACCTAACAATAAACTCTCCATAATGACAAGGCTTTTTATCTATGTTTTATCTTTATGGATGACAAATGATTCAATGCTATCCGATCTGTGTCTCATACATCTACGTGATTTATTACCCTATCCCAGGGAATTTGACATTTAACTGGTTTGCTATACACTTCATAGAGGGACAGCAAGTATATGATGATACTTGGAGTTCATTCTTCCTGTCTTTTCTTTTACTAGTTTGTTTTCCCTACTCCCTCTTTGGCCTCAGACAACTTTATGGTATGGTGGTCCACAGGATTTGCAGAGTGGTTACTCCCACAAAATGTCTCATTTCAATTATCCATACCTGGAACCTGGTGAGAAATCATTTCCACGATTATTATATTATATTAATTATATTATATTACTTATATTATTAGTTATTTAGTATTACTGAATGTAAGACAGGGTATATATCTGGTGGCCTCAATCTACTAGAACAGACTTGTTTCAAGAGGACTGACAGAAAAGCATGAGGACAATTTCAAGTACCAATTGCGGTTTGACTATGACGTGGTCTTGAGGGAAAGGTTGTTGGGGGAAGCCTTGCACTGCTAGCCAAAAGGTCAGTGGTCCTGAGCTACCAGTTAGTTCACAGGGGAAAAACGAAGCAGTCAGCTTCCATAACCGTTGGTCTTGAATATGACCAGGTAAAGCTCCACTCTGCTCCCTAGGGTGGCTCTGACTTGGAATGAGTCGCCAGCAGTGGGGGCGATGGGGTTTTGGAATACAGAAATCCCCCCTGTATAACAGCAACTGAGATAAGAGGAATGCCAGGTCTACAAATGCAAGGCACTTGGTTCTGACAATAACTTGAACAACGTGTAAAGGGAAATTCTTGTCCCAGAGACTGACCATACACCAGACCAACAGCCAATGTCACTGACATTTTCATTTCAACTTTGTGAAAACCTGCAGAGAGAATTCACTGAAGTCCACTCAGACTTGATGCTCTCTGTCACAGAAAACAGACAGGTATTGCCTTTATCAAAAGTCTGTCAATGCTGGTGATGATGGGTTCTGATCTGATCTTTTGGACACAAAACACAAAGCACTCTCTGGTCTGACACCATTTTCTCAATTGTTGCCATATTTAAACCCACGATTACAATCAGTGTGTCTATTCATCTAATTGAGGGCTTCTCTCTTTTCCACTGAACATCTACCACGCAGGATGCCCTTGTTCAAGGTCTAGTTCTCATAATCTGTCCATGTGCTTCAGATGGAATCTCAACATCTTAACTCCAAAGAACATGTTGACTATACTTCCTACAAGACAGAAGGCTGTTCTTCTGGTAGTCCAAAGTATAATCAATATTCTTTACCAGTACCATATTTTGACAGCATCATTTCTTACTTTCTTTTTAAAAATCATTTTATTGGCGACTCAGACAACTCTTATCACAATTTATTCACACATCCATTGTGTCAAGCACATTTGCACATTTGTTGCCATCATTCTCAAAACATCTGTTTTTCACTTGAGCCTTTGGTATCAGTTCCTCATTTTCCTCCCTCCCAACTCCCCTTTCCCTTGTGAACCCTCGATCACTTATAAATTATTATTTTTTCATATCTCACACTCTCTGATGTCAATCTTGACCACATTTCTGGTATTTGTCCCCCAGAGAAGAGGTTATATGCAGATCCTAGGTTCCCTCTTTCCACCCCACCTTCCTTTCACCCTGCCTGTATCGTCACTCGCACCACTGATTCTGAAGGGATTATCTGTCCTGGATTCCCAGTGTTTCCAGATCCTATCTGTACCAATGTACATTCTAGCAAAATTTGTAGTGTAGAATTGGGGTGACAGTGGGGATGGGGGGTTGAGAGGAAGCATTTAAGAACTAGAGGAAAATTGTAAGTTTCATTGTTGCTCTTTTTCATCCTGACTGGCTCATCTCCTCCTCACCATCCTTCTGTAATAGAATGAATGTGCTGTTGCCTACAGATGGGTTTTGGCTCCCCAATCTGCACCCCTCCTCTTTCACAATGATATGACTTTTTGTTCTTTATGATCTCTTTGACATGATGACACAGGTTGTTGTACTTCTTCAATGTGGGTTTTGTTGCATCTGAGCAAGATGGCCACTTGTTAACTTTCAAGCCTTTAAGACCCCAGATGCTATAGCTTTTGATAGCCGGACACTATCAGCTTTATTCACCAAATTTGCTTATGCACCTGCTTTGTCTTCAGCACTCTTGTCAGGAAGGTGAGCATCATGGAATGCCAATATAATAGAACAAAGTGTTCCTGCATTGAGGGAGTACTTGAGAGGAGGTCCAAGTTCTCTCTGCTACCTTAATACTAAATATAAAAATATGTGGACATAGATCTATCTTCCCACCCTCATATATAAATATTTACATATATGTATACCTTTATTTAGACTTCTATAAATGACCTTTGTCTCCTAGTCATTTCTTCTATTTCCTTTTACTTTCCTCTTGTCCCGCTATCATGCTCAGCCTACTTTCGGGTTTCAGTAATTTCTCTCGGTTACATTACACTTGGCCAAACCCTGCCAGGCTTCTTACACCCTCTTCATCACTGATTTTGGATCACTTGTTGATCCGTTGTCCCCTGGTCTGTTAACACTACTTCCTATCGCCCCACCTCACACTCTCCCATGTCCTTGTGTAACTGTTGGTCCAGTTGTTTTCTCCTCTAGGTTGTTTATCTAGCCTATCTTGTATAGATAGATCTGCAGAAATAATACAGAGCAAAACAAAGCAGCAAAAGGAAAGAAAACAACAACAAAACCAATGACAAAAAGGAAAAGCCTGCAAATAGTTCAAGGATTGTTGTTGGTCTTTAGGAGTGTTTTCTGATGGGGTGCCACACCCTGGTCCCCAAATCTATTTTTGGTCCTCTATTTTAGGTACTCCCTAAGGACTTCCTTCCTATGCTCCCCTTGTTGTTTTTTTGCATGCACTGAGTGTTTTGCCTTGGGGTGGTGGAGTCAGATCAGGCACAGTTCTCACACTATGTCTCCAGTGTTGTCCCTCATAGGGCTATGGGTTAGTGAGGGATGTCGTGTCCCAAAGTGGGGCTGGCCATATGGTCTTCTGTGTGCATTGGCTGCTCTGAGCAGGGATAGCATCCTCAAGGCTTGGTGAGCCAGGATGTGCTCCACTCTCTCTTCCTCCACCTTCATTTGCTCCCTTGTGCTCTCATAAGATATGTCCCTCTGCCGGAGCTGCAGTTTCAGTGCTGACATCTGAAGTAAATTCTTCAGGGGGGAGAGCAGGAAAGCATCATTTCTAAAGCAATCTTCCCTTTTCACTGTCCAGCTTTTGCATGCTTAAGAGTAATTAAAAATAGTAAAGCAATGGAAAACACCAAAATTTTGGCAACAACATCACTAAGTACAGAGGAGATTCAGTGATGGCTTCCCATGCTCACCAGACTGATGGTACCAAATAGAGTGTGAAGAACCCCAGTCAGTGTGTCTATACATGGAACTATGGGAATAAGAAGCCCAAAGCACTGGTAATTCATTCACTGCCTGGGAAGTCTTGACTTCAAATATAAAGATAAAGAAGAATGTGTTAACATTTTATTAGCAATTGTTGCTGCAACAGCGATTACTAGAAGGTAAATAAATATTTGTTTGACTGTCTCCCCTGCTGTGGTTATAATATCCTCCCAGCCAGACATTATGTAGTGCTTATTCTGTGTCATCACATAAAATAGCTTTCTAAGAAGAACATTTAAACGACTGAAATAATTAGACAAAGAGTATAAGATTAGAATTAATTTTCAGCTCAATTGCAAAAAATCACAGAGATATAAAACCTGTGCAAGAGGCTTCAATAAATTAACAGGCTGCCTTTCATTTTCTTAGTCCTTAAAATTATTTCATTGGAAAGTCTCCGATACTTTAACTTAAGTAAGTTACAAGGGAGGAAAATGGATGGAATGACACCAAACTATTGGCTGGTTACTGTGCAAGTCAAGATATACTTTCCTTATAGCGATAAATATGATGTATAATTTAGAACTCTTGGTCTCAACTTTGCCATATCAGTGCTCAGTGGGATACTGAGTTTGTCTTGGCATCAGAAGACAATGGTTATGTAGGTTTTATTGTTATTAAAAACCCAACACTTTCTAGTTTTATTAACATCTCTAAGCTTTTTTGAATCCTAGAGATATATTTATTTTAATTAACTAAGTACATGAGTAAGGGATGGATAGATGAAGTTAAGAACTTGAGCTTTAGAGAGTAACAAATGCTTTGTACAATTCCAGTTTTCATAAATGTGTGATCTTGTGTGAATTATTTTCAGTATGTCTTATTTTCTTCCTTGCTGCACTAGGTATACTAAAAGTATGTGCTTGAAAGGATTGTGAAGAAATAAAAGAGGTCATACATACTTGCATAATGGTCTTGTCAAGGTGCTTAGTAAGTAACAGAAGGTAAACATTCAATTTATTTTATCTATTAGTGTGAAAAATTACATCCAAATGAGGAGAGTGTGGTCTTTTCTAAGTTAGCTGCTAATAAATATTGGCATTTTCTGTAGAAATGTATGGTTTCCTTACAGCAGCAGGGTGTTCACACACTGTTAATGAATGCTTCGTAGCTGGGGAGGTCCCTCCAGCTAATGTCTGACCTACTTATTTGGAAGAGAGCTCCAATAATCTGGCCTTTACAAAGACTCTGTTTTCCTGGACAGAGGAAATTGCATAATTGCTGGTGTGGATCTTGCTATAGAATGTTTTCTGTTATATTAAAGTACTACAATCCTTAGCATAGTTAATTGGCTTATCTTTGTAGTGTTTCCCTAATTGCTGTGGTTTCAAATACCCAGAAAAATGTAAATATCAGTTTTATAAAATATATTTTAACATATATGCCATTGATCCTCCTTTAGGGTACCAATTTAAGATGAATTTAAAAGAAATGATACAACTTAGATAATAATCTGAGTGAGATAGTGGAATCTTAGTTTGTATTTTCAAAAATTTTACTGGCAAAACTTAGCAAGAGTCATCACAGCTCTGACTATGTAGTGCCCAGTGATATGAAACTCAGATGTTTCCTCAGATAAGAGGTAAGAGGATGCTAAAAACTTGAAGGAAAGCTCATACTTGGAATGGATAGACTATTAAGACTGGATGAAGGGAAGCTCACCGTTTGAACTTGCAAGCTGTGATCGAGGATCTGACAAACTGTTATGGTGGAGAGACAACCTAGCATGTTTTCAAAGCATCGAAAAGGGACCGATATGTGGAATCCACAAATACAGAGGCTCAAAAATGGATGGGAGATTGCTTGGGGAGCAGGTGATTGCTGAACCATGCAGGATTCCCACAGATGCAGAATCTCCTTGTGTCTCTGACATTGAGATGTGCTTGCCAAATCTATGGGATGACAAGTCATTACAGACACTTGTAAGCCTTTATTTTTCAGATTACCTACTTCAGGAACATTAGGCAATGAAGCTTAATATCTTTCTGTACTTAATGTCTTTGAATTTGTAAAATAAGAGGTACTGGATAGGGAGGGACCCCAATACTTGAGGATCCTTCCTAAATGTCATAAAATTGTGAATGTCTATTTTGTGATTTGTTCCCCCACAGTAACACTATTTTTTTTACCACCTATAAAGTGCTGGTGTTGAATTGAGATGACTCCATAGAACACACCCACAATAAATGTTTGAATAAATTATTAGCATTAATAATGTCCAGTTTCGGAAATGGCAAAGTAAATAAGGTAAAGCATGAAGCAAGACAACATGCTATATTCCAAATACTTCCTCCTCATTAAAGCCTGTGTGGTTTGATTCAAGATAAATGGAGAGAGATGAGTGTTTGATAAACTTTCCCAAGCATATATTTTATATTATAATAAGAGTTTTATCTAAGTTATGCCTGGTAACTGCACACATCAGTATTAGTTAATTATAAAAAGTAATAAATATAGAGTTCATGTTTCAGGAAGATGGAAATTTCATTAGGACTCTATTTCCATGATCAATTATTAAATAATTCACTTGAGTGTTTTCTTCTCCTAACCTATTGAAGATGAAACCCTTCAGAGGAAGGGCACATTCTTTGTTATGCATGAGAGGATTTTGAAGTTAAAAAACACCAAAGTCCTTTTCCATATGCTGAAGATTTCCTAAAGATTATATCTGAATAATAATGCTAAAATCCTTTTTGTTGTGAGAAAACGCTTATATCTTCATAAATGTCAAATGGTTAGAGAATAAAATATACCAGAAAATTTTGAAAAATACTTTATTTTAGTTTTCTAATAACAAAGATCAGTCACTATTGGGCATTCAATAGCTTTTATATCTACTTGTTTTTTTGTGGTAATTTCAATATGCATTCCTTTTTTATGAACTCCCTAGAAGTCATACAACGATGCTGTTGCTGTTGCTGTTTTTCTGGTTACTGATTTCAGAGAGGAAATCCCTCTCCCAAAAACACAGTGAGACCTGAGCAGAACCTGAGAGCAAGTCCCAGGTGATCTCTCATGTCTTTGCATTGAAAGGCTTCTCTGGCGATGTGCTTCCATCAAATACTTGTACAGTTAAAAACAGAAAAGAAAGGTCAACATTTTCAGAGATTATTTGCATAGAGATTATTATAACACTTACTTCAAATTAAAAGGATTCTACCATCTTTTTTGAATCAATGGCAAAGCATAATGAAGCCTTGCCTTGAAACACTCTATGAATGCTGAAAGTAGTGTGGGATAAGCTTTGGGTTTCAAACCTCAAGATCTAGAGTTCAAACTAGCCAGTCAACCCCAGGAAAAAAAAAAGGTGAGGCTTTTCATTTTGTTAATATTTATTGCCTGGAAATCACATATATAGTTGCTTTGAATGGAAGTCAACTCTATGGTGGTGGGTTTGACTATATGAGGGAAGCTGCTCGTGTAGTGGTTTAATCATTGGACTGGTTACTTAAAAGTCAGTGGTTCAAACCCATTACTCATTCAATGGGAGAAAGTTGTGCCAATCTGTTTCTGTAAAGATAGATGGTTTCAGAAACCCTATGAGGCAATTTTACTCTGTCCTATAGTATCACCCCCTTCAAGATGGAATTGACAAAGTAGCAATGAACTCCCCTCTCTCTGATAATATTAGCAGCAAGAGTTTTGCTGGAATAGAGTTGACAGCTCTCATCTGGCAGTAGAGTAGTTCAAACACACCAGCCCACTCAGTAGGAGAAACATGTGGTGACTGGCTTCCATCAAAATGTAGAGCTTTGGATGGTACCCAGCTATCATAAGATACAGCTAGTGTCTGTGGTCTTAAAGGTTTGAAGATAAATGGGGGCAATCTAGCTGAGAAGCAACAAAGTCCACATGACAGAAGCATACCAGCCTGTGTGATCCTAAGGTGGCGATGAGATCAGGTGCCAACCATCTAAGACACAGAACAATATCATAACCAAGGTGAATGGGGGTGGGTCGGGGTGCCATGGAATGGAGATCCAATGTTCATATGTAGACAATTGGACATTACCCTACAGAGGAGTCACAGGGAAAAGATGAGTCAGTCAGGATGCAGTATACCTCCAATGAAATATACAACATTCCCCTACTTTTTTGGTACTTCCTTCCCTCCACTATCATGACCTCAATTTTACCTTCCAAATTGGATCAAACTAGAACATGTACACTGCTACAGATTAAAGTCAGAAACACAGGGAATCCAGGATAAATAAACATCTCAGGGCCATCAATGAGAGGAGAGATATCAGTAGGATTAGGGGATGGTGAGGAGAGAAAAGGGAAATTGATCACAAGGATCAAACTGTAATCCTTTTCCAGGGGGGGTACATAATGGGAAAGTGGGTGATCAAGGATGATGAAAGATATGGAAATAATAATCTATAATTTATCAGGGGCTTGTGAGGAAGGGTGGAGGGAGGGAGAGGGAATAAATGGGGAGCTGAGATCAGGGGCTCAAGTGGAAAGAGAATGCTTTCAAAATGATGATGGCAGCATATATGCAAGATGAACTTGACACATTGGTTGAATGTATGGATTATGATAAGAAATGGAAGAGCCTCCAATAAAAGTATTTAATAAAAAAGGAAAAATGCAATTTAAAATATGCAATAAATGTTAACAATGGTTTTACACACACACACACACACACACACACACACACACATCTCCGGCAACCTGATTAAGCAGCTCTACTCTCTTGCAGCACTGGCTGGAATAAACTGGACAGCAAAGTGTTTGGAGCATAGTGCATTGATTACTGTCAAAGAATGTGGAAAGCATCATGGAATGGCCCTCACTCCAAACACAACCAACAAAAATATAAGTCTTAGAAGAAAGTCAGCCACCTCTCAATTGATGTTACATTTGAGCACACAGCTGCAGTCCCTCTGTCAATCTATAGATTGAAGGTCTTATTCTCTTAACTGACCGTCCACTTCACCAAGCATGATGTCTTTTTTCCAGAGACAGGCCTTTCCTGACAACACATCCAAAATACATGACATGATGACTTGTCACCCTTGTCTTTGCGGAGTAATCTGACTACATTTCTTTTGTCTTTCTGGAAGTCCATGGTATTTTCAGCTCCATTTGTAACATCCTTAGGTGAATGGTAATATATTTCTTTGTGTGCAGTACCAGCCCAGGTCCACTGCAGCCCAATTGATTCTAAGGAATACTGAGTGTGTATTGCAGGATAGAATTACCCATATGGTTCCTTTTCTCTAAAATTTTTTTGGGGGTCATCACTGCCTACTGTTGGTGGGAGTAGGAGGCCCAGCCTTTGCTCCAATGGAGCCACTGCTGGAATTGAACCTCCATCCCAGAGGACCACAGTCCTGTGCGAAACCACCACCACCAAGACTCAGCCCATCCACATGGTTCTTATGTAATCTGTACTGTAATCTGTAATCTGTACTGAAGCCCAACTGTGACAATATTCTCCTGGCTGATGAGTTTGAACCACAAACCCTGTGGGTAGCTGCCAAGTGCTACCATGGTACTGAGTTACCATGGCTCTGATTTCAATTAATTTCTGTAATATATGTGTTTCTATGACCTAAGTATCTGTATATTACACCAATTTCATCATTTAGAACCCAGGTGTCCAGTAATATTCTTGAGGGATCTGTTTCAGTAGATGATATGCATTGAGTACGAAATACTTGGCATATGCCACTACCTTGTTGAGGTCCATTTTCTCCTCTCTTCACTTCTCTGTTCATATGACACTTCTTCAGGGAAACCTTTAGTCACCTTCCTGATAAGACTAACTGACCCTGTCACGTAGTCTCTAGCACCATGTATATCTCCCATGTGGAACCTATTTCAATTAACATTTTTCATCTTATCATTATTGATTATTTATTTGATGTCTGTTTCCCTTTCTAGATTTTAAGCTCCAGTATATCAGTTGATGTGCAGGCTTCATATACACTCTCCTGGCAGAGTAGTTGACCTTTGGAAGCGTGCCATCAGTAGTCAATCAATGAGTGAATCAACAAGTAGTAGAGGAATCTATGAGCCTATGCTGAAATTCTGTCAATTAGCAGGTAGGTACATATGAGAGGGCTTAAAAAAGTTCATGCAAAAATAGATTGGAAAGACAATGAATTTTACCAACAAACTTTTGGAAGTCCCCTTTATAATTAATGCTATATACTCCCTGTACATTTGTGTAGGGTGGGGATAGGGGAAGAGGAGGGAGAGACCATGAGTTACATCACAAACATGTACTTTAAATTTGAGTGGAAATAAATGAACTAAAAAGCAGTAGAACAATGGGAAAAAATCAACCAAACAAAACGTTAGTTCTTTGAAAGAATGATTAACATCAGCAAAGCTCTAGCAAGGTTAACAAAGAAAAAGAAAGATTCCTCCCAAGAATTAGGGGTGGAACAGGTGAAGTCACAACAGACCCAAATGAAATAAAAAGATTAATAACACAGTAACACGAAATACTTTATTTTGACAAATTTAATAATTTGGAGGACACTGGAAAATCACTCTCTCCCCAATTTAACACATATGGACATCAAGAACTTGAACAAAAACAGCAAAGGCAGAAATAGATAAGGTCATCAAGACACCTCCAATTAAAAACAAACAAACAAAGAACAACAACAAACATGCCCATATGACTTCATGGAGGAATTCTATGAAACATTCAGAGAAGAACTGATACCAATCCTACACAAACTCTTCCTGATCATAGAAAGGGACAGCAAACTCCCACACTCATGCTATGAAGCCAGTATAAGCCTGAGACCAAAATAATGCAAAAAACCCATAAGAACAGGGAATTTCAGACCATTATTTATTATAAACATAGATGCAAAAATCCTCAACAAAATCTTGGCCAATGAAATTCAACATTGTATCAAAAATTAATAATACATCATGACAACAAGTAGGATTCATACAGGAGATCCAGGGTTGGTTCAACATTGAAAAAAACCATGTAATTCATCACATCAACAAGAAAAAAGATAAGAACCATATGATCATATCAATTGATGCAGCAAAGCATTTGATAATATGTAAGATGCATTCCTAATGAAAACTCTCAAGATTAGAAGGGAAAATTCTCTAAACAATAAAATCCATATATGAAAATCCAATAGCCAGTATTATACTCAGTGGAGAAAACATTTCCACTCAATAAAGAGATTCAACAAGAATGTCCTCTATCCTCATGTCTATTCATCATTGTGCTGGAAGGTCTAGTCAGTAACATATATCAATGGAAAGATATTAAAGGGAACTCAATTGGGTATAGAATAAATGAATCTTCTGCTTTTTATAGATGATATAGTTTTATAGATTGAGAATCCTATAGGATCCACAGTAGGAATTTGGAAGACAATACAGGAATTAGGAAGAGCAGTGCAATACAAGACTAACAACCAGGAATACAGAATACAGAAAATATATCAAGGAATCAATATCATTCACAATAACTGTGCAAAAACTGAAATATCTAGGCATAAATTTAACCCAAAAAAACCCCACTAAGACCTATAGAAGGAAAACTAAGAAGATTACTACAAGAAACCAAAAGAATCACCACAAGTGGAAGAGTATTCCATGCTTAAGGATGAGAAGACTCAACATTATGAAGATATCAATACTACCTAAAGCATTATACAAATCCATTACAATTCGGATCCAAATTTTAGCATCATTCTTCAGGTAAAGGGAAAAACTGATTACCAACCTCATAGAAAGAGGAAGAAACCTAGGATTGGCAAAGAACTCCTCAATAAGAAGAACAATAAAGGTGGCCTTGTACTCCCTGACTTCAAAAGCTATTATACATGCAGAGTTGTCAAAACAGCTTGATACTGGTATAATAAGAAATACTCAGGCCAATGGGTCAGGACAGAGACCCAACAAATTAAAACTATGCATACAGACAACTGACTTTTAACAAAGGTCGCAAATACATTACATAGGAATCTGATGCTCTCTTCAAGAAATGGTGTTAGAAAATCTGAATATCCACTTTCAGAAGAATGAAACAAGGCTCATATATCATTCCATGCACAAAATCAAACTCAACGTTGATCAAAGACCCAAGTGCAAAACCCAAAGCTCTCCAGGTAATTAAGACAATTATCACAAAACTGGGAGTCCTAGTGCAGGGAACACAAGGGTTAGAAGAGACAAGAAAGGGAACATTCCATGAAAGAGAAAAAAATGATTGGGCCCTATTAAAAATAAAACACTTGTGTACAAGGAAAGACTTCATTAAAAGAGTAAAAAGAGAGGCCCTGGATTAGGAAGAGATAACTAGCAACAATACAAAAGACAAAGGACTAATTAGTAAGATCTACAGAATTTCACATGCTTAGGGGGAAAAATCAAAAACAACAAAATGAATAGCCCTCTGAGAAGATGGGAAAAGGGCCTCAAGAAATGATTCATAAAGGATGACACTCAAAAGGCTAATAAGCACATAAGGAAATGCTCATGTTCTTTAGTCATCCGGGAAAAGCAAGTCGAAACAATCATGAGATGCACCTAACATCCATAACTATAGCTCAATTAAAAAGTAAAATGGAACAAAAAATGTTGGGGAGGGTGAGGTGATAGAGGAACTCTGGTCCACTGCTGGTAGACTTGTAAATACATACAGCCATTGTGAAAGGAGATATGGTGATACCTAAAACAGATGGAATTGAATACAATATGATCTAGCAATACCTCTATTGGGCATATAGCTGCCTCCAACCCTCAAATAAGAAACAGCTCACAAACAGGCAATGGCTCCCTCAAGTTCATTGCAGAATAGTTCACAATTGCAAGGCATTGAAAATAGTCTAGAGTCCCATTAATTAAAAGTTGGATACAAAAGCTCCAGTCCATACACTATGCATCCCCCAAACACAAGGATGAAACTATAAAACACCTCAACTCAAGGAAGGATCTGAAAGTCATTATGCTGCGTGAAGCTAGTGAAGCATAAAAGGGCAAATACTGTATGAGTCTTCTGTGGTACGAGCAAGCTGCCGAATAGGAACAAACTCAAGGTTGTAGGGCATACCGTCTGGTCAAGGGGATCAGACAGCCTGGTTAAGAACCTGACCAGTGCCAATGAACCATACAACATCTGCTTTAGCTGAGTGTAGTTTAGGACACTAGAGTGTAGGTCACTTGGCTGGACGACTGTTGGGATCAAATGGTCTGAGGAGAGGTGGGGAATGCTGTCTACTGAGTGGTTGCCATGTGAATCGGGGATGAGGTGCCATAGAAAGAGTGGTGGCCCTGGCAGAGGGATGAGACTTAATGATGGGAGGGGCAGCACAGGAAAAGAGAGAGGGAAGGCTAAGGGTGGGGAAATATAGGTACATGCCTGTTGAGGGGATGGGGATGGAGGGCTGATCTCCAGGTGTGGGGAGGAGAGACTCAGGATGCTTTGGGGGACATTAGGTGTTGAACTACTAATGAGTAGTGTGCAACATGTAGGCAACATTGAACTTGGGTGTCTGAGGTATACCAGAAACCCAGGCAGGGACAGTGAATCCTAGATCTTTGGGGCACAAACATGCTCCAGAGGCTGCCTCGGTGAGACCCTGAGAGAACGCCACTGGCTGAACCGGACTCTACTTATAACCTGAGGACCTAAGTTGATAAATAGATGGTGTCTGGGAAAGAAGACAGCAGTACCAACTGTTGGTTGACAAACAAGCCTCTGCTATGTCAAGACCCTATATGGTGCATTAAGATGTGTTTTTATTCTTGGAATCCTATGATGGTCATTCTGTTATATGTTGTTTATACTTTTCATAATAGCATATATCTCAGAGGTGCATTGCCAGTGTGGGTCACCCTCGTGAAATTGTTTTTCCATTGTTGATAACTGAAACCCAGGGACTTTGAGCCTATAGGGAAAGCAAAGATAATGAGGGTTAATGGGAGGGGGGTCAGAGAAGGTCTGGGGAGATAAACGGAAGATGATGTCAAGTTGTACAGGATGGAAAACTATGTTTGGAGACTGATTATGGAAACAATGATACAATTCTGTGTGGCATGATTGAATTATGGAGTTATGTGACATATATATTACCTCCAAAGATATAGCAAATTAAAACAAACAAACAAAAAACAAGCAAAAAAAACAAACCTAGATTCAGGTATAGGCTTTGGAGTCACATAAATCCTAGCTCTAACTTAAGAGCAATTAGTCCTTACATCAGAACTCTGCTTTATACTGGCCCTCAGGAAGTGAACACAGAAGATACCGGTAGGTACTATAGCAAAATCTGGTGCAGAATGTAGATGGTGCCTGGATATTAGATAGAATTGTGTTTGGGGTCTTAACGGCTTGTCTCCCAAGAAGCAGCCATCTAAGGAAGAGGTCAACTAAGTCCACACCGAAGAAGCACACCATCCTTCGTCACTGACAGAGTATATAATCTATATACACTGAAGATGAAGAAGGTTTTAGTATCGGAGTCTAAATTGTGAGAATCTGGCATGCACAATGCAGTAGATGACACTGGGACCCCAAGATTCATTTGTGGAACTACTAAGGACAGAATTGTAGAATTCCCCCTATCTAAATTGGAGTGATGGGAGGAAAGCAGTCACTAAATAGAATACTTGGGAGAAAGGAATATTGAAGATCAAAGGCATAAATCTGTCTTAAGCAGGAAAGGTCAGTAGATTTCCCTATGATGCAGGCTGGACCTGACTTGGTTTCCAAAATTTTCTGTATTATTGTTTACATTGTTCTGTTTGGTTTTAGTTTGTTCATATTAGAGCATATCTCAGAGGTGTTATGTCATTAGAGGACACCATCTTGATGTTGTGTTATGTGGTTTTCTATTTTCAGTATATGAAACCCAGGAGTGATGCAGTTATAGAAACAGCAAGTAGAATGAGAGCTTTCTGTTTTGTTTGGGGGGGAGGGTACACTATGGTGGTGGTGGTAAAAGGGAGATGATATCAAGGAGTCCATGCAGAAAAAGAGTGTTCGGAGATTGATTGCAATAGTGATTGCACAATTCTACATGACATGGTTGAAATATGGAATAACATATGTATTAAATCCAAGTATCATTTAAAAATAGATGACAACTAGGAAAAAGAAATGTTGAAATTATGAATTTTAAAAAATATCAAATTTTGAAAGTATAGTCTTGAAAGTAGAGGGTAAGTGAAACAGCAAAAGCATATCAATGAGCTAGAAAGACACAGCTGCTGCAAGAGCGACCACATACACAGCAACCCTGTGAGGTGGGCGCAGGCCACAGGCGCTTTGCTTTATTAAACGAGCATTGCTGTTTAGGTGCCCATCAAGGGCACCTGAGAGTAGAACACTGTCCTGAACTAATTCATGCTTCATGCTAAAGAGAGACTGCTGAGATATGAAAGCATTTATGAACCTTGACTTTGTCCCAAGGCATATTGTCCATCTTTTTTCAATGAAAAAATATTGCATTATTTCCAATATGTTTTTTTATTGACTGAATAGCATCCCCCCAGATATGTCTCAATTTAGCTAGGCCATAATTCTCAGTATTATGCAACTATTCTATCTTCTGTGATTTGATAGAATTGTCCTGCTATAAAGCCTAACCTTTATGATGCTAATGAGGCAGGGTTAGAAACAATAATGCTAATGTGTCAAGATACAAGCTATGGGATTAAGTTGTATCTTGAGTCAGTCTCTCAAATTGTAACATAAATAAGCTAGTAAAGATCAAGGGAATCTCAGTATCTCAAAGTAAGAGGAACTGGGGGTAGGGGGACACACAACCTTTGGACCATAAGTCTCTGCACTAAGAACTTCCTAGACTCAAAGGAAAGTTGATGCCCAGACATCAGGAGATCTTTAAAGAGTACTGAACCCACAGATATAGAAAGAAGAAAAGAATGTTCTTCCACAGTAGGTAGATGGAAAATATCCTCCATATTTCTAGTGTCCTGAATTTGGAAATATAACCTACTAGATTAGAAAATAAATTTGGTAAAGCCATCCACTTGTGACAGTTGTGTTAAAGCAGTTCTAGATAACTAAGATATGACCCCAAATCAATTTTAAAATATATCTAGGAAATGTAGAAACAATGTTATGCGTTGTGGCGGTCATGTGCTTATGTTAATTTCATGATTGAAATGTAGGGGTGGTGTCAAGCCTGTTAATCTGGAGATAGGCAGTGAGTAACCAATGAGGCCTCTGATAAATCTGGGGTATCTTGCAATATTTCACTCATGAAGATGAGAAGCTATCTTCCCGGTTGTTGGGAGTTAGTCTCAGAGACAATTAATCATGGACAAGACAAGATGGCAGAATCCGAGAAGCTGAAGGAGTCGGAGGAGAAGGCACACGGCTTTGCCCTGATGGAGCCAGACCTCTGAAGCTGGAGAGGCCATATGAGGACTCCTGCCAGCGATGAGTTGCTTCTGCCACCACTGGATGCTGTTGATGGACCCTGAACCCTGGAAGCGAGGAGTCATGGGGAGACCCCTGGCAGCACCGGGACTCTGCACACACTGACCTGTGACTTTGTGAGTCGGAAGGAGACATTATAGACTGGTATTGGGCATATGGGCTAATATAGGACTTATGACTTTGAACTGGACTGAGTTGGGATGCTTTCTCGGTGTTCCATTCCTTTTGTATACAAACAATCCCTTATATCCATATGCGTGTCTGTGATTTTTGTTCCTCTAGTCTACCCGGACTAACACATGCATAACTTAACAAACATCGTGCTTTGCTTCCTAAACACTTTCCAGTTTTCTCTAGACCAATTGGGAGAACACCATACTAGTGAGTTTTAAGTTAGCTCTGCAATGGAAAGAGCTGAGACTTAGGATTTGCCTGAAATGGGTTAAAGACCACAAAACAGTTATATATTCTTGAACAACTCTCTTAGACTTACTAGATCTTTTTCTCTCATTCTTTGAAATCATAATGAGCATATGATTTAGCAAGAATCCTATCAAGAATAAATGAAATAGTCTACTTAAAAATATGTACTATAGGTACTTACTGGAGTACATTGATTTTTTTATATTAGCTATATTTTCAATATTTCTAGAACAATAATTATCTATCAAAATTTGCTTCACTCAATTGGACCAAAACTCAATATAAGAAAAGAGGCCATTCTTATTGGATAGGGACTGATGGGACTCCTAAGACAATGGTCTTTCTTTAGTCACCCTTTTGGTTTAGAACTGAACTTGTCTGTGGCAGAAAAAATCAGCTATTTATGATCAAAAAGGCAGAATTTAATCAATGGTAAAGTTCAGCAGGTTAGAAAATAACAAGGAACAGGAAACACAGGGAGAAATTGGAAGAAATGATAATACAATGAAGGAAGTGCACGGAATGAGTTGAAACAAACTTGTGTATGGATTGTTGGATATAAGATCTGTTCCATAAAGCCATCACCTAATTAATTCACACTTAAAAAGTTAACATAATGCTGAGCCACGGTGGCGTAGTGGTTGAGTGTGGGACTGCAACCCACTGGCTTGGCGGTTCAAGTCCAGCAGCAGCTCTCCAAGAGCAAGGCTGGACCTCCCACTTCCACCAGAGGGCGGTGATGCACGCCCCCCCCTCCCAAAATTAACATAATAAATTGCACAGACAAGTTAAATGATGTACTTTTCTCTGTCCAAATATATAGATTATTTAAGGGAAAATAGACTTTGAGACACTGTTTTAAGGCATGAATCCTGCATTCGTGCCTCTATACTATTTCATTTCATCCTAACAAAAACTCAGAATCGTAATCTTATTTCACATGGAAGAAAGCTAGAGAATAGGCCTGGTTGGAACTTCATAGATCTTCAAATAATATTAGCATAATACAGATAAGTACAATGATCTGGACTTCTAGATTTAGAAGCCATACAACTAAACACATATGCCCACTGCTCATATATTGAGGCAGGAACTCTACTGAACTCCACAAAAGTCAAGGGTTGAATACACATCACACACACAAATACACACATCAGTATTTGAAGGCTGTGAACCTAGACTTGCATGCCAGTTTTGACATTCATTACCTTTGAAACCTTTAGCAACCTAAAACTTCATCTGCAATAGGATACTGATGTCTTCTTTATAAGGTTATATGTGATTATTTATGAAGATATTGTATGTGAATATTTAGAATAATAAACAAAAGAAAAATAGTATTTTATTATAATAATAACATTATATTTTATGGAATAAACTTCTCATATAAACAATTTCATGATTAGAAATGCCAATAAAAATACTATACTAAAAGAAAAAATGTGATAATGTCCATCTATAATCTCTGAATAATTTTATACTGTAAGATATTTTTAAAAATTTACTGTACTATAAGTATAACTAATGAAATATGAGAGTTTTATATCTTTATGTAACTTTCTTGAAATTTCAAAGATCCATTTCAAAGCTTGTTTTTCTTTTTATGGATGAGAGTTTTATATAAAGGTAAGTGCACATCAAGAAAACATTCCAATCTTATGCTGCCTCAATCCACAAATCCAACATTATCCTTTATTTCAGACAACAATACACAAAATCCTCCTCCATGTCATAAAACACATGCAATGACACAGAAGTGGAAAACTGAATCTGTGAATGTGTAAGCATTTCAACGCCGCAGGGGTCTCCAAAGGGCCCTCCAGCACACAGGGCTGTGTCAAGGTAGGTCCATGTGACTTCTCCTCAGGGTGGTCTTGCAGGAAGTGAGCCTTGCCAGCTGAAACAAGGAATGGGGGAAAGCAGCTGTATCCTGATTCAACCATCAAAAGGAAAAGGCCAGAGAACTCAAAGCTTGATCTTTTTTAACACAGTCTAAGAAGTTTAAAATGATGCTTGCTCATAACCTTCTGTGGAGAAATAGCACCATCAACAATCCATTAACTTGACACTCTGCTCAATATTGGTGACAATCTTCCTTGTTTTAAAGTATTTATATATAAAGTCCAAATAGATCATAAAATCTGTACAGGACAGGAAAGCATCTATTATTTGAGATGCTCAGTATACGGGAAGTGAAAGTGTCAAGCCTAGGCTTTCAAGTTCAATGTTCTTGTAGCTCTTCCTGTTTGACCTTCCATTCTTTATTCATTCATGATTTTTATGAGAAAATAAATCATATACTAGAAGTATAAAGGGTATTTGTGGAAGGATGCCAAGGCCCGACTTTGCTTTACTGATACTGATAAAGAAGTTAAGAATAGTAGAATGGTTCCAGACCATTTCTTCTCCTATCTGATTTCCTGAGACTCTGCCCAGATCTTGTTACTAGGACTCTGCATGCTTATTTGACATGCTTAGTGACATGGTTAAAAATAAATGAGCATGATTTCATTTATTTTCATAATTATTGAGCAAGTGTATTTTTGTTTAGAACCCTGACGTGGTTATGACTCACAGTGACCATGTGTGCAAAAGAACAAAACATTGCCCAATCTTGGACATCTTCACAATCATTACTGTGTTTGAGGCTATCATTGCAGTGTCTTTTTAACCAGCCCTCTCTGGTTCCAACAAGGATGCCCTACTCCAGGCACTGGTCTCCTAATAATATGTCCAACCTATTTGAGACGAAGTCTCTCCACCCTCAGTTCCAAACAGCATTCTGCCTATACTTCTTCCCACCAAATTTGTTTCTTTTGGCAGAGCAATATTTGTCGTTCATACCATAATTCAAATGAATCAAGTCTTTCCAGTTTTCTTCAGCCATATTGTCACTCTGCATATTTAAACGAGATCTTTTGCAACAGATTTGTCTAATTTGCTCCATCATTTGCTTTCCAGCTGCTGCTTTCCAGTGGTGTTGATTACTAATACTATAAAAATGAAATATTTGACAAGTTCAAAGTTTTCTCTGTTCATCATAATACTATTTATGGGCCCAGCTGTGAGAATCTCTGTTTTTATTACACTGAGGTGTTATCCACACTGTAGGCTGCCATCTTTGATCTTCACCCAGAAGTGCTTCCAGTCCTCTTTCTTTTCAAAAAAGAAAGCCATATCATTTGCATACTGCAGGTTGGTAATGAGCTTTTTTCTCATCCTGATTCACTGTTGTTCCTATAGCTTAGCATGTTGGATTATTTGCTTAGCATGAAGTCTGAGTAGGCAGAATGAAAGGATGCAACAGGGACATACATTTCTCCTGACTTTAAACCATACAGTACCTCCTTGTTCTATTTGAAAGATTGTCTCTTCGTCTATATACGGCCCCACATCAACAAAACTAAGTGTTCTATAAATCTCTTTTCTGCAGTATTACCCATAATTTATTATGATGCTCACTGGAAAATCCCTTTCAAGGCCAGTGAAATAGAATCTAACATCTTTCTGGCACCTTTTGATTTCAGTCAAGATCCACCTGATGTCAGTGATCATGTCCTCAAGTCCAAATTCTCTTCTCAATCCAGTTTGAATATTTGGCACCAACTTTTCAATGTTGTAGGGCAAATATATACATATATATACATGAAGATAATGCAAATATATATATCTTCAGAACATTTTTACTTGCATGTGATATTGATGACATTTTTATATAATGTCTGCTTTGATCTGTTGGGTAACTTTTCTTAGGAATGGGGACAAATACAGATCTCTTTCAGCAAGTTGTCCAGGTAGATGTTTTCCAAATAGGTTGATCTTGGCTAGTGAGTCTTCCTAAACCTGCATTAGTTTGGTCAAACATTTCAATTAGCATTCCAACAATTTCAGGTGACCTTTTAGTGGGATATTTATTTTTGAAGTATCAGAGAGAAAGAGCAGAATAATTACAAAAGAAAAAACAAACAGTTATTTGTTTGGGTAGATTTAGCATAAATGAAATGGTAATGCTTTATGCTCTTCCAAACATAAATTAAAAATAAATACAAATAAAACTATTAGAAAC
This sequence comes from Nesogale talazaci, assembly GCA_004026705.1. Lineage (NCBI taxonomy): Eukaryota > Metazoa > Chordata > Mammalia > Afrosoricida > Tenrecidae > Nesogale > Nesogale talazaci. The sequence continues at coordinate 22,863 of PVJH01026939.1, forward strand.
AAATTGTGTAGAGACTTTCCAAATCTGGTGAACTTGTGCCCTAAGTAATGGTGCCAGCAACATCAGCAGTTTGCTATTAGAAAACAAATCTTACATAAAACTTGAAAAATCATAAAAATCAGCTTAATTATTTTAAAAACTAGTAAGGCAAAAATAAAACAAAACAAAAAACCTATGGTATAAACCACTAGATAATGGATGTAAGTATAACAACATAATCTTTCAACTTGTACAGGTACAAATTAAGCCCAAGGGAAGATAGAAGTGAAACAAATGAAAAAAAAATCAGCCTGTAGGGTGTATGCCATATGGTTACTTCACGGTAGAACTGAGAGAAAGACTTAATTTGTGAGTGATCAGTAGTCCCCAGTTGTTTTTCCACCGGGCTGACTCTCAAACAAGCAATGAAATCCATAAAATATACCACTGATAATTCAGAATAATTTATCTTTTCAGTATATTTTATAAAATTATTTCTTTTGTACTTTGATAGTGGTTTGAAGAAATTATTTCAAAATACAGTTATTCTCAACACACTTTGAAGAAAATCAAAACCTGATACTATCATTCAAATGCCCCAAACACACTATAGACTAGTCCCTACCATCCACTCTCATCTTTGCATGTGAAGAATTGCTACATCAATTGTAATATTTTGGTTTACAGTATAGCAAAAAAAATTTTTTTTTTGCTTTCCCAGGAGCAGAAAGTATATTTGCAGAAACTTGCCAAACGCTAAAAATTACTCACAGGATTAGATTAGAAAAAGTAGAGAATTCAGAATTGGAAGAAAGGGAGTAGTAGTGAAGAAAAAAAATTAAAGGATAAGAGTTGTGAAACAGAAATGGAAGGCATGACAAATTTAATGTAATACAATACAGAGGAAACTGTCATGGGGAACGCTTCTCTTTTTTCCATTTTTTTTTTCATGCTTCAGAACCTCAGAGTTCATTGATTATAATACAACGATATTTAACTATGATTCCAATTATCCCTGCTCATGCAAATTGGGAAGTGCTGCATAAGCAAATCGTTGATACCATGCATGTTCAATTTCTGTAGATGGTCAAACAGTTCATGATTCTAATAGATCAAAAATGAATCTGTGAGAAACTATTTTGGGGAATGAAAATCTCATCATTTCCTGGGATAAAGGTCACGTACTACTGAGAAGCAGCTACTCCAGATTAAGAGAGGAAACAAGAAGCAAGAGCGACACTGTGACACCGACAGATGTTTGCCAAGAGCTGTGCGTCCTCCCCCTTGGTGCCATTGCATGTTGTCACTGCTCTGGACTCTAGGTCATTGGGGATCCAGGGAAGTGAAAATTACACATAAAAAACAACTCCAACTATTTTATTTTGGAATTATGTGGCATTTTTTCTTATCACTTAAAATGAGTATATGTTTTAAGTCCTGATTTTCTATGCAAAATTTCATTACAAAATAAAATAAGTGTACTCATTGTAATGGACCCTACCCAAACCTGTAGATTTCACTTTGTTTCATTTTCATAAACAAAAGCCTTTTTCAAATAAAGCAGATGGATAATTGATTTTTGTCATTTAGCTAGCATTTACCAAATGATCTCTTCTCTCTAATTCCTAAACCAAAAGGAGGTGATAGATGAATCCATTCACTTGCATAGCTTTTATGTAACAGGAATATTTTACCCACTATACAAAAAAGAAAAAAAATAAATTTAAAAGTGCTGCTAAACCATCACATCCATCAGTTAATGAATGCGGTTCCTTTAATTCCTCGCTCAGGGTCCTTGCATATGATCAACCATCAGGCCAGGACATTTGTTCGATCTTCATTTGGGCTCTATCAGAGGTCCTCTGTGCCTCCTAGTCCTTTTGCTCTGAATATTCTGTTTACTTTCAGTCATGTATTTTTGCTTTTGCTTTGTGTTTTGTTTGTTTCTCCATAAGACGAAGGACTGTGGCTCTTTGTGCACTACTGTCTGTTCATGAAGACCAACAAGACGCTCAGCAAATGTGGTGGTGGTTAAGTACCACTGAATCATTTACGTCTCATAGGGAATGTGTGTCCAATAAAACCACACGCCTCCTGGTCCCCGATTATCCCCCAAATTTCTATTTTAGAGTTCCCTCATGTAGTTAATCTAATATTTCATCCCTTTGGGAGTCTCTCTCCTTTTCACGGGCACTCCACTTTACCAGCTATCTCCTTTACCAGGCACTGGACTTCCTAATAATATGCTCAATGTTTGTAAGACAAAGTCCAGAAATGCTTACTTACGGTACTTTTTTGTTGTTGTTGTGGGCAGCACTGCCTCTGGTGGTCGTGGGCGCTACCCAGTGCCGCTCCTGAGAGCCACCGCTGGATTTGAACCGTCAAGCCCAAGGGCTCCAGTTCCGCACTCAACCACTTACGCCACCGGGGCTCAGACCCAGAAATGCTTACTTCCAAGGAGCATTGTGACTAGGCATCATCCAAAGCAGATTTGTTTTTTCACATTACTGCCAAAATTCTTCACCAACACCATAGTTCAAATGAATCCATTTTTCTGTAATGTTCTTTATTCATTGATCGTATGAGACCACTGAATCTAGTATGGCTTCGGTCAGGGGCACCTTCATCTATGGAGAGATACCTTTGCCCTTTGACCTTTAAATAAGTCTTGAGCCGAAGATCTACCCCATGTAAATATACCCTTTGGCTTCTTGGCTGCTGTTTCCATGATCATTGATTGTAGATCCAATAAAAATTATATTCTTGACAATTTCAAGCTTTATTTCATATACCATAATGTTGTCTATTGATTCAGGTGTGAGGATTTTTGTTTTCTTTACACTGAGTGAAATCCACAAGGATCTTTATTTTCTTTACACTAAGTTGAAATCCAAATGGGTATATCTTGGGCACATAATAAATATTTATTCAAAAATAGGTAGATAAATGTGCCATCATACTATGCATTTAGATTGAGATCAAGACACACAGTTTCTACCCTTTGGCACTATTCTATTTGTATAGTCAAACTATTTAACTTCTCTTAGCCATTACAGTCATTTGTAAATATGGATGATATAACCCTTCACTTACATGTGGTTGTGAAGACTACAGGTAGTGGGTAAGAAAACTCACACATGTTCAGCAATCAGTAAACACTATTGTGCTTGTGTAACATGAAGTAAGCCATTAATTATCTAATATGCCACTTATTCATCTATAAGTCGGTAAAAGGTAAAACTGAAATAAGACCTCCATAAGCACAGGCCTAACATAAGGTACTATATATACTCGTGTATAAGCCAAGATTTCCAGCACATTTTAAATGCAGTTTTTTTGTCAAAATTAGGTGCCTCAGCTGATATTTGGGTAGGTTTATACTCCGTTATATACAGTATATATTCAGAGGTTCAAACTTGCCCTAGAAGCGATTACTATGAAGCAAGTTCCAATACATAGTTCTCTATAAGGGCTAAATATTTTTCATCTCAAACTTGTATATGAACCGGAAATAAAAAAATTCCCAATTAAGGCTCTGATTCTTAGTCACTACTTGTTCCATCATTATGGTTACTCTGGAACATGTACTTATATTTCTAGAAAATAATTTTAGAATTTTAATATATATTTCAATATGCATATTTCATATTACTTCCTTCAGTTTCTAGGATAAAAATAATTGATCATATTGTTTAATTTATTTCAGTCCTTCCTCTATCTTCTTTTTTTTTGGGGGGGGACATCACTGCTCTCCGGTGGTGGGAGTAGGAGGCCCAGCCCCACTGCTGCCTCTATCTTCAAAATCTATACTTTTTGATTAAAAAAGGTACATCTGCAGAAGTTTTCATGGTTTTCCACTTTGAGTTTTCTTTTTATATCTTGGTATTATTCTCAGATTTGTATTTCTGCAAATTATTGATGACATTGAGGATATTTACATTATTCACTCAAAATCTCCTTGAATTTCTAAAACTGTTCTTCTTTCAGAGTAACACATATCATTATCACAAACTTCTTCTTTTAAATAATAGAAAAACATTAGTCTGTTCTTCTAGAAAATCATCATTAACTTTTTTGCCCATTCTAGAAATGTTGTAAAGAATCAAATGATCAACCATCAGAGCGACTAGCTATTGAAATGAAAGGTGTAAACATTACGTTTGTGTCAGAAATAGCTCTTTGAATAGGATATAGATAGTGAGGATTAGTAACTTCAGAAAATATATGGTAATACCACTTTGATGAGATAGTTTGAGCATCTCAATGTGGGATAGATATGTAAATAAGTGATATTTATCATAGGAGATGAAGACTGTAAACCATTTTAAGTAAGAAGAAAATAGAAAATGAAGTGCAATGGTTTCTTTTGCCACATTTTTGCTAAGAATCACTTCTTATAGATTAAATTAAAATGCGCAGCATTTTCTACCTTGCTTTATTTTTTCTCCTCTCATAAATTCATATTCCCAGTTGTCACATTTTCATCAAGACCTAATCAACACCATGCTCTCCTCTTGTTCTGGGCATTTTCCATATCCATTTCCCCATTAAATTCATGAATTCATGTTTAATTACTGTCCATCCTTCCTATTGACAATCTCTCGACCCACCCCACTTTAAGTCCACTTTTTAATCTAGCATACTAGTTCATAGCTGTTGTGAATTTAAAACAGTGTTTTAAGAATCACATCAACACCTGGGATTCCTTCTCAATATATACATATTCACTCCTAGATTTTCTTGGAAGTTTAGGGTAATTGGGGACATATTGTATTCAACCAAGGTTGAAATTCCAGATGAAGATCCTTGCTTTATAAATCTCCTTCCTCTTCCACAAGCAATAGGATAGTTATCATGCACTGGGTGATTTTTATGTACCGTATGTTGAGTGCCTTCTTTTCTTTGTTTCTAAACCTCAGAAGTTCCACTTCATGGAAAATTAAATTGAAGGATAAAGAACTTATATAATTTACCTAAAATTACACAGTTTATACTGGAATTAGTATATTTGAATCCAAGTCTTTAAATCTCCATGACAGGATTCCATGGGGGCTCAAAGATATGCCAGAAATTATGCAACTACATTCATATGCATATTTTCCTTTCTTGTGGTTGAAAATACACACAGTAGAACCCACAAATCAGTTCAACCTTATCTACATGCATAATTCAGTGGCACTGATTATGGTCTTCAAGTTGTCCAGCCATTCTCATTCTCTTTGCTGAGTTGGTTATCCCCCATTAACCTAAACTCGCTGTTGCCGAAAATATGATCTTCTGCATGGCTGTTTCACTTTGACCCATTTAAAATAAAACACCCAAACCCATTGTGATCAAGTCAAGTTTGTTTCATAGGGCTCTCACAGGAAAAGGAGAATTTCTCTGTAGCATATGGAAGGTGGGGAATATGTATGAGAACAGACAGACTTGTCTTTTTCTCAAGGAGGGGCTGCCATCAAGTCAACTCTGCCTCAGCAATTCTTTTTTTTTTAATAATTTTTTGGGTACTCATACATTGTGTTTGACAATATATAACTACCTATATTGTGCTGTGCTTCTTCGCATGCTTGCTGCTGTCATCATTCTGCAAACATCCACTTTTCCACTTGAGCTCCGGACATCAGCTTCTCATGTTTTCCCCTCCATCTTTGCTCCCCACTCCCCCACCAACCCTCAATACTTTATAAATTATTATTGATTTGTCATAACTTACACTGCCCGATGTCAACCCTCACCCTCTCCTCCAATGTCTCTACCCCTGGTAGGAGGTCATGTGTAGATCCTTGAAGTTGGCTCCCTTCTCTACCCACCTTCCCTCAGCAATTCTATATGGGGTTTGAGACTGTAAATCTTTATAGGCACAGAGAGCAAAGGTCTCCTTCCTCATGGTTGAGTTGGCTGGATTGAGTAGAGAAACAAATCCAATGAGACTTATATATGTATAAGAATACATAAATATATGTATATGTATTTATATCAAGAAGCTTTAAAAAGTGTGACTTGAGTATTCTTTGAGTCCACACGTCCACAAGACCAAAGCTAGTCCATAAGGCCCTCTTCAGACTCATGCAGCCACATGTATTAAAAAAAATACAGGGAGATCACAGGCCAGTGGGTGTAAAGTCCTGTGGATCCACTAGTGGCAGAGCATCTTCAGGGCTCTGGCAGGCCTCCAGCAGGTGTTCAAGGGACTCACCAGCAGGAAATGAAGCAGAGAGAGGAGGGGGTTCCCAGAGCCTACTTTATGAGGAGGTCATACCCACAAGTAGGCACCATTAGATTGTGGCCTGCGTAGCAGTCTAGATTCCACCCCTACACTTCAGGTTGGCAAGAAATCATGTAACTGCCACAGTGGCAGAGGAGTTGAACCACCAGGTAACAGTTTGATGCTGACCCAACACCAGCACCAAAGTTCCTTCCTTATGTGATAGATCTTAAAAGAGCCTAATGCTCAAGGTGTGTGTGTGTGTATATATATGGTATATAAATATATATATATATATTTTTGGGGGGGGAACATCACAACCTCTGGTGGTCATGGATGC
>PVJH01026940.1:0-29419 GCA_004026705.1 Nesogale talazaci
TGAACCAATGGTGTTAGAGGTGTCGGTTGTAGATAGAGATGCAGTGTGGAACCTCTGGCAGACCCCTATTGGTGACTCACAGCAGAGACCTTTTGGATTTTGGAGTAAAGTCCTGCCATCCTCTGCACACAACTACTCCCCCTTTGAAAAACAGCTGTTGGCCTGTTCCTGGGCCTTGGTGGAACGGAACACCTCACCATGGACCACAGAGTCACCATGAGGCCTGAGCTGCCCATCATGAGTATTGTCTGACCCACAGAGTCATAAAGTTAGGCACGCACAGCAACACTCCATTGTTCAATGGAAGTGGGACATACGAGATCAGGCCAGGGCAGCACCTGAAGGTACAATTTAGCTGCATGAAGAAGTGGTCCAAATGGCCACAGACCTCACTACTATCACATTAACTTCCTTTTCCCAGCCTGCACCTCTGACCTCCTGGGGAGTTTCTTATCGTACTTTAACTGAAGAACAAAAAAGTCATGATTGTTTAAAAATGGCTCTGTACATTATGTGGGTGCCACTAGTAAGCAGACAGCAGCAGCACTGCAGCCCTTTTCTGGGATCTCCCTGAAGGACAGTGGTGAAGGGAAATCCTCCCAATGGGCAGAACTTTGGGCGGTGCACCTGGCTGTTCAGTTTGCCTGCAAGGAAAAATATTCAGATGTGAGACTGTATTCATGGGCTGTGGCTAATGGCTTGGCTGGATTGTCAGGGAGTTGAAAAGAACATGATTGGAAAATTGGTGACAAGGAGTTGTGGGGAAGAGGTATGTGGATGCACCTCTCTGAATGGACCAAGAAAGTAAAGATAATTGTGTCTCACCAAAGGGTTACCTCCGACTTTAACAATCAAGTGGATAAGATGACAGGCACGGTGGAAACTGGTCCTCCTCTTTCCTCTGCCAGTCCTGTTATTGCCCAATAGGCACATGAACAAAGTGGGCTTGGTGGCAAGGATGGGAATTATACATGGGGTGCAGCAGCATGGGCTTCCACTCGCCGAGGCTGACTTGGCCACTGCCACTCCTGAGTGTCGCATTTGCCAGCAGCAGAAACAAACCATCATTAAGTCCAAGATATGGGATCATTCCTCGCAGAGATCAACCAGCAACTTGGTGGCAAGTTGATTATATAGGACCACTCCCATCCTGGAGGGGGCAGCGTTTTGTTCTGACTGGAATAGACACCTATTCTGGATATGGATTTGCCTTCCCTGCACGCAATGCTTTGGCCCAAACTACCATTCGTGGACTTACAGAATGCCTCATTCACTGGCATGGCATCCCACATAGCATTGCTTCAGACCAAGGAACTCACTTCACAGAAAATACAGTGTAACAATGGGCCCATGCCCATGGAATCCACTAGTCATATCATGTTCCTCATCATCCTGAAGCAGCTGGCTTGATAGAAATGATGAAATGGCTTCCTAAAGACACAATTACAGTGCCAACAACTTGCGTGGCTGGGGCAATGTTCTCCAAGAAGCTGTTTATGCTTTAAACCAGAGGCCAATATATGGTGCTGTGTCTCCAACAGCCAGAATTCACAGGTCCAGGAACCAAGGGGTGGAAACTGGAGTGGCACCACTCACTATTACTCCTAGTGACCCACTTGCAGCATTTTTGCTTCCTGTCCCAGCAACCCTATGCGCTTTGGCCTGGAGGTCCTGGTCCTGAAGGAAGGAACGCTCCCACCTGGAAACACAGCACAATTTCCCCTGAATTGGCAGCTGAGACTGCCCCCTGTTGTCTTTGGGCTTCTCATGGCTTTGGATCAACAGGTCAGGTAAGGTGTCCCTGTACTGAGTGGTGTGATTGATCCAATAGTGCTACATAAAGGAGTTAAAGAAGACTATGTCTGGAATCCAAGAGATCCCACAGGCCAATTCTTAGTGCTACCATGCCCTTTGATTAAAGTAAATGGTAAGCAATAGCAACCCAATTCTTACAGGACATCTGATAATCCAGACCCCTCAAGAATGAATGGCTAGGTCACCCCATAAGGCAAAGAGTCAGCTGAGATCCTTGCAGAAGGCAAAAGTAATACAGAAGGGAGAGTAGAAGAAGGCAGTTCTAACTACCAGTTACAACCATGTAATGAATTGCAAAAGAAAGGTTTGTGATTGTCAGATTATTTTCTTTATATGTGCTTATTGAATATCTTTCCTTTGTTCATGTATGGTGTATCAGGTACAGTTAGACTCAGTATGTTTTCATTTATATGTATAATAGATGTTAACTATAAGCATGATTTCTCATTAATGTCTGAAAAATAGATATGGCAAAAGAATTATGTACAGGTGCCAAGTTGATAAGGGGTGGGTTGTGATAGGTAAGTTTATTGTGCTAACATGGTCAATGGACATGGGGATTTAATTGAAGTATGGAGAGATAAATGGCTTGGCAAGCCTCTCCTTTCTTATTTCTTGCTCTTTGATGATCAGACCATTGTATGGCTGCCTAACTTATTTCTGCCTCAATTTGCCAGCTAGGCTACCTGGGGACACCTAACATGTGGACTGTCGCTATAATTTGAATTCTTTCATGACCTGCTTCACCACACTATTGGAGTATACATCTCTTGTGCTTGGGACCGTCGGACCCTGTCATCTGGCTGACTGTTGGTGACCTGCCTTGCTGCTGGCTGCCTAGGGCCAGATAGCCTGAATTGCTCCACACAGGACTACCCAGCGACCTTCAAGACTTGAAGGACTGCCAGTGTATTAGCTGTCTCATGGAAGTGAGTTGTACTGAGACATTTTTACTGCTTTATAGATTGATTGTTTATTTCTTTTTTCTTGTTTTGTTTTTTTTTTGGCATCACTGGAGGGAGTAGGAGGCCCAGCCTTTGCTCCTGTGAAGCTGGAATTGAACCTCCATCCCAGTGGGCCGCAGTCCTGCGCACAACCACTACGCCACTGGGACTCAGCCCTAATTGTTTATTTCTTATGATATATATGTAATTATTAGTGTCCTGGTTTTGTTTCTCTAGAGAACCCTCTCTAACATCATTTTTCTCCTCAGTAATCCACATGCTTCTTTTCCCTCTTCATCCTTTTCCCTCCTTCCTATTTCTCACCTGTATTAGAGCTTAAATTCTGAGCACTGTTTTTTTCTTAATCTTGGGGCTTATACAACTCTAATCACAATTCTTCTCACCATCCATCCATTGTGTCAAGCACATTTGTTTATTTGTTGCCGTCATCATTCTCAAAACATTCTCTTTCTAGTTGAGCCTTTGGTGTCAGCTTCTCATCTTTTCCCGTGCTCCGTGTGAATGAATTCCAATCATTAAGCAGCAGTGGTAGCTTTGCCCTTGAGCAGTGTGTTTGAAAATAGATGATCACTCTCTCGGCTGTCTGAGGGAGCAGCAGACTTGCCCTTGGGGAACTTGCCTGGGTGTGCCCTTACTGATTTATAGATCCATGTCCTTTAAAGTTTGAGGTGTGGCTGGATATGACTCAGAGACTCAAAGTCATGAGTCAGCCCGGGAGTACCATGAAGCCAGATGAGCCAGGGCCTGAGGACAAATTCTGTACACTTTTCGAACATGCAATTGTGTATGTCTCCCATTCCATAGTCCTTTCTCCACTTCTCTGGGTCTGCCTGCTCCTGGGATGAATTAACTGCTGCCAATCATGATTTTATGGTTATTTCCTTTGTTTTCCATTGTCGTTATAGCCTTCTGGTGTGAACCCTTCAGACTTGACAGACAAGCCAGCTAGATCCAGGGCAACTCACTCACTCAGTGCCGATGTAGGGGAACACTACACGGTTGGGTAGAACTGCCTTTGTGAGTTTATTAGACCGTCACTCTTTTTTTTTTTTTTTTTTTATTTAGGCATCACTGCCCTCTGTGGACCGTCACTCTTAAGGGGAGTAGAAACTCTGTCTTTCTCCCATTCCAGGGCAAGAGGGGCAGAGAAACAATGGGAGGAATTCCCAAAGAGAGGAGAAGGAACTCTATGCCCTTTAGCAGAAAAATCCCAGTACACAGAAAGATAGCGGGCTAAGAAGGCGTGTGCATTGAGAGGGACAGGATAGTCCTCCAATCTCCACCAAAGATGAAACTGGCTCTTTGGGTGGCAGGAAGGATTCATTCAGGGTCCTGGCCAGACCACAAGGGCACCATGGACTTGGGATGTGCACGACATCTAGAAAGGGGAGGTATGTTACAAAAAGCCAGTCAATAATGGAAGGTCCGTTTAATGGCCAAGCAACCAGCAGCAGTATAAAAATCTTCACTTCCCATCCAGGAGCACACTCACAGGCTAGCTGAGGGGCCCGTCTGCACAATGGTAGGAGAAATAATCACGTAAGGAACTCGTTCATTCTAGAGAAGGGGGGCCTGAAGCAGCCAGCCCCCTCTAGTAACAGACTCCTGAGAGGTTGAGATGGAGCCGCAGGAAGGAGCCAGAGCTCAGCTAGGGATGAAATGCATATGTACTGGTTTTATTGGAGGTAATGAAGGACTTTGGAGAAGGGAAGGGACAGAGAAAGAAACAGGCAGACTGGAGCACCTTGAGCTCCTGGGCGGTCCCGAGGTCAAGAGTTATGCCCGGGAAGACGCACTTGGTATTGGGGTGGTGGGATATATATAGGGTTCGAGCTACAGGCATGTGGGCTAATAAAAGAAAGGGGAAGTTTTTTATGCTGCGTTTGCAAGTTTGGGGGTGGGAGATGACCTATGAGCAATCATCTTGTTTCACAAAGTTGTTTCTCAGAATGTCAGAGGGGGAGCACTTGAGAAGCCAGAGGCAGGGGATACAAAGTTCAGCAACTTGTTAATCTCCTTGTGAGGCTGTGCACCCTGTAAAGGGGTGCAAGGGGCTGCTTGGTCCAGGGGGCTGCCTTGTCCAACGCTGGCCTATACAACACCTTTACGACCTTATGAGCTCAAGCTGATGGCTTCCCTCCACTAGATGACTTACCTTTACCTTTGTTCCGATTAAGGCTTATTCACTAATTGTGGGGTCTTTTCTCCCTATACAGTCATAAAATTACTTCCGCGATTCTATTTCCCTCTCTGTGTATAAGGTGAATCTCTTGCAGACAGCATACTGGTGGGTTTATTCTCCATCCTATTGTACTCGTCTCTAGAATGGATCATGTAATCCATTTACACTCAGTGAAGTAATTGACAGATATGAATGTATTGCTGACATTTCTTGTGGTGCTGCTAATTTCTTTGTTCCTGGTCATTTTTTGTCCTGAGTTCATTTTGTTTGTGAATTTTTAAAGAAAATTAGGTGGGGGCTGAGCCCCGGTGGCGTAAGTGGCTGAGTGTGGGACTGCGGCCCGCGGGCTTGGCGGTTCAAATCTAGCGGCGGCTCTCAGGAGCGGCACTGAGTAGCGTCCACGACCACCAGAGGCAGTGATGCCCACAAGAAAGAAAAAGAAAAGAAAATTACGTGGGGGCAACATTTGAGCTTCTCTGGTTCCCAAGGCTGATTGACACAAGGCAGAGGTCAGACATGTCCCACCCTCCAAACTTTCTCCTAATTTTTTTTTTTTTTTGGCATCACTGCCTCTGGTGGTCGTGGGCGCTACCCAGCACTGCACCTGAGAACGGCCGCTGGATTTGAACCGCCAATCCCGCGGGCCGCAGTCCCGCACTCAACCACTTACACCACCGGGGCTCAGCCCTACTTTCTCCTAATTTTACCACCACTGTACCTCCCGCAGCAGGCACTCTCCCATTTCCAGCAGGGTTCAGAAAATCACAGCAGTAACAACACGTGACTCACAGAGCTTACGATTACAGGATTTTTCAGGGAAGTTGTTGTTGTTGTTGTTTTGTGCTTAGGAGCTATCCAATTGGTTTCACTTCATAGCAACCCAGGTACAACAGAACCAAACACCTCCTGGTCCTGTGACATCCTCACAATCGCTCTTTGGGTCAGCTCACTGTCGCAGCCACCGTGTCAATGCATTTTGTTGAAGACTGTGTTAGACCAGGTTGGCTACAGAGATAATCCCATGACACTCACAGTTGTCTGGGAAAGAGTTTTAGATCAATGAGTAATTATATGTAAAGCAAACATCCCGACCCCGTCCGGATCAAGTTCATAAGTCCCATGCTACTCCATAAGTCTGACACTAGTCCATAAACCCCTCTTCAGACTCATAGAGTCATAAGGAATCATGTCCAATGCAGAAAGATCACAGGTCAGTGGGTGAAAAGGCTTGTGGATCCAGCGGTGGTGGAAGCCTCTCAGTGCTGGCGAGGGTCTTCCCATGGCTCCTCCAGGCTCTCTGGGGATCTCAGTGGCAGGAAACTGAAGCAGAGAAAATGAAGAAGTTCCTGGCATCAGCCTTGTGAGAGGGCCACGCCCACCAAGAGGTACCATCAGGATGTGACCTGGTTGACAGGCTAGCCCTCCACCCCTTCACTCTATTCATCAAGTTGACATGAGATTATGTAACTACCACAAGAGATTTTCTATTTTTTTCCTTTTTATTTTTTTCTAAATGCCTCTACCTTACCAAGCATTATGTCTGTCTCCAGGGACGTGGTATTTCCTAATAAAATGTCAAAGTATATAAGACCAAATCTCACCATTCTCACTTCAAAGGAACATCTGGTTGTACTTCTTCCAAAATAGATTTGTTTTTGTTTTTCGTTTTTGGCAGTCCATGGTACTTTCAAGACTCTTCACCAGCATCCTAATTCGATGCTTCACCAGCATCTATCTATTCTTCTTTGGTATTCCTAATTCAATACCCACTGTCATATGCATATATGATGATTGAAAATACTATGGCTTGGGTCAGGTGGACCTTAGTCATCAAAATAACATCCTTAACTTTTCAATACTCTCAAGAGACCATCTGCAATAGATTTACCCAAATACAATGAGTCTTTTGCTATCCTGATTGCTGCTTTCATGATTGATTGTGGATTCAAGTAAGACAAAAGCCTTGAAAACTTCAATCATTACTCCATTTATCATGATATCTATTGCTCTAGTTATGAGGATTTTGTTCTTTATATTGAATTGACTCTATACTGAAGGCTGAAATTAACTTTTAAAAAGTTTATTAATTGGGCTGAGCCCGGTGGCGTAGTGGTTGTATGCAGGACTGTGGCCCACTGGGATGGAGGTTCAATTCTAGCACCACAGGAGCAAAGGCTGGGCCTTCTACTCCTACCACCAGAGGGCAGTGATGCCCCAAAAAACAGACAAAAAAGTTTATTAAACCATTTTTATTCGGGCTCTTATAGCTCTTTTTTGTTTTGTTTTGCTTTGTTTTGGGGGCATCCCTGCCCTCTGATGGTGGGAGTAGGAGGCCCAGCCTTGCTGCTGGATTTGAACCTCCAACCCAGTGGACCGCAGTCCCACGCACAACTACTGTGCTACCAAGGCTCAGCCCCTCTTATAGCTCTTATAACAATCTATATAGTCATTGTGTCAAGCATATTTGTACATATGTTGTCATTATCCTTTTCTATTGTAGGGTTTTTTTTTGGGGGGGGGCATCACTGCTCTCCAGTGGTGGGAGTAGGAGGCCCAGCTCCACTGCTGGAATTGAACCTCCATCCCAGTGGGCCGCAGTCCCGCGCACAACCACTATGCCACCGGGGCTCAGCCCCCATCATTATCCTTTTCTACTTGAGTCCTTGTATCAGCTCATTTCCCCCCACCCTTTCCCTCTCACCCTCTTGAATGCCTCATAAATTATAAATTGTTTTCATATCTTAACACCATCTGCTTTATTTCTTCACCTATGTTTCTCTTGTTTATCACCCTGGGGCAGGAGGAGTTTATACATGGATCATTGTGATCAGTTCCACCTTTCCCCCCTCCCCTTCCCCCTAGCCTCATGATATCGCTGCTCCCATTATTGTTCCTGAGGGAGTTATCTCTCCTGGGTCTCATGTGTCAAGGGCTCTTATCTGTCAGTATACACACGGTACCAGTATGCACACTCAGGTCTAGCCAGATTTGTAAGATAGAACTGGGGTCATGTTAGTGGGGGAGGAAGCATTAAGGAACTAGAGGAATGTCACATGTTTCATTGGTGCTATACTGCATGCTGGCTGTCTTGCCCTTTCTTTGTGACCCTTCTGTGAGGGGATGTCCAATTGTCTACAGATGGGCTTTGAGACACCACTCCTCCCCCCTTCTTTGCATCAATATGATTGTTTGTTTTGGGTCTTTTGTTTTTGATTTGGTTTTTTTTATTTTTATTTTTGGTTTTTGGGGAATCACTGCCCTCTGGTGGTGGGAGTAGGAGGCCCAGCCTTTGCTCCTGTGGAGCTGGAATTGAACCTCCATCCCAGTGGGCTGCAGTCCCGTGCACAACCACTATGCCACCGAGGCTCAGCCCGTTTTGGGTCTTTTGATGGAGGTACCTGACCCTGTCAATATCTCATGATCATACAGGCTGGTGTGCTTTTTCATGTGGACTTTGTTGCTTCCCAGATAGATTGTTGCTTGTCTATCTTCAGGTCTTGAAGACTCCAGACATATCCTTTTATAGCCAGGCACCATTGAAAGATGAAATTATTTATTATTATTATTATTATTATTATTATTATTATTATTATTACTAATCATTTTATTTATTTTTTGGGGGAGGCATCACTGCCTTCTGGTGGGAGTAGGAGGCCCAGCCTTGCTCCTGGAGAGCTGCTGCTGGATTTGAACCACCAAGCCAGTGGACTACAGTCCCGCACTCAACCACTACGTCACCGGGGCTCAGTCCCAACTAATCATACAACTCTTATCACAATCCACACATTCACCCAGTGTCAAGCACATTTGTATATTGTAATGTTTTCAATTCCCAAAGACAATAATGATCAGATTTTAAAAACAGTGATAATATAAGGCAATATTAATAAGACTAAAAATGCCAGAACCCACTTTCAAAGGAGTTGTTGGAATGGAATGCTGTCATAAATCACAGGTGTTGTGTAGGTGAGAATTTCTGGTGGGATGTGACACTAGAGAGGAAATTCAGGAGTGAAAGGGTATCTTAAAGAATAGTTGATAATGTGATTCCAGACTTATTCTTAGGAATACCATTTAATAGAATACTAGTACCCCACCCCCCAAAGGCTTCCTTTGTTCAGATATAAAGATCTTTAACTGGGGCAGAAGCTTTCTAAAACCAATCCCATTACTTGGTCATTTGACAGATGCATTTGATCAGCTAGCTGTTCTCTGTGCTCTTGATGGAGGTCCTGAATCATTAGAAGAGAATTTAAAGTCTTTAATGTTAAAGTCTTGGGATGACAGACTGAAAATATGCTCACACATGCCTCTGTCATTTCCTAACGTGTCATCCAAGTGTAAATGTACAAAACATGTGCAACGGTACATAGTTTAAAAATATCATTTTTTTATTCAGAGTATTTTTTAATATAGAGTTTATTGGGGGCTTTTATAACTCTCATAACATTCAATAAATCATTTGTGTTAAGCATATCTGTATACATGTTGCCATATTCATTTCCAAATATTTTCTACTTGAGCCCTTGGTATAAGCTCCTCCTTCCCCCTTTCCTCTATTTTTTTAAAATTCCAGATTCCCATGTTTCCCCTCCCCCTCCCTCATGAGCCCCTAATAATTTACAAATTGTTATCACCTTTTCATATTGTACACTGTCCAATGTGTCCCTTCACCCACTCACCCCCATTGTCCACACCCCAGAGAGGAGATCAAATGTAGATCCCTGAAATGTTCCCCCTTTCTACTTCACCATCCCTCCATCCTCCCAGTATCACCATTCCCCCCACCAGTCATGAGGGATCATCTATCCTAAATTCCCCATGTTTCTGACTCTAGTGTACATCCCCTGGTCTAGCTGGATCTATCTGGTAGAATTGGGATCATGATAGTGGATGGGAGGAAACATTTGAGAACCAGTGGAAAGTTGCACATTTCATTGTTACTTCACTGCACCTTGACTGGCTCATCTCCTGACTGCAACCCCTCTGTAAGAGGATGTCACTTCACTTATTGCTGGGCTTTGGGTCCCCTATTTGCACTCCCCTTCATATATAATTTTTAGTTCTTTTTTTTTTTGTGTGTGTGGGCATCACTGCCCTGATTGGAGTAGGCCCAGCTTTGTTCCTGGAGAGCTGCTGCTGGATTTGAATCGCCAAGCCAGTGGGCTGCAGTTCCTGCATTCAACCACTATGCCACCGGGGTTCAGCCCTAATTTCTTTGATGCTTTGACACCTTGTGGTCACACAGGCTGGTGTGCTTCTTCCATATGCGCTTTGTTGTTTCTTAGCTGGATGCCTGCTTGTTTACTTTCAAACCTTTAAGACTCCAAACACTACATCTTTTGGTAGCCAGGCGCCATTAGTTTTCTTCACCACATTTGCTTATACACATATTTATCATCAGGGGTCATGTCAGAAAAGTGAGCATATAATGTTATGATTATTAGTTCTTGAAACCTGATAATCGATCCCTTTGACACCTCTTGGTCCCACAAGCTGGTGTGCTTCTTCCATATGGGGTTTGTTACTTCTGAACTGGATGGCTGCTTGTTTACTTTCAAGTCTTTAAGACCCCAGATGCTACATTTTTCTCATAAAAATATCATTTTTAACAGCCTTTTATATATATACCACTCCACCTTTATGGGTATGGTTAGGTTAAAAAAATCTGGTCATTGTGTGAAATTGGCAGTTACTGGATATTTCCTATACAAATGATGCTAAACACTTCATAAAAATAATTTACTGTTTTTTAAAAATAATTTTATTGGCAGCTCATACAACTCTTATCAAAATCCATCCATCCACCCATTGTGTCAAGTACATTTGTATATTTGTTGCCATAATCATTTCAAAACATTTTCTTTCTACTTGAGCCCTCATTATCAGATTCTCATTTTTCCTCTCCATCCCCCTTTCTCCCTCCCTCATGAACCCTTGATCATTTATAAATTATTGTTATTTTGTCATGTCTTACACCAACTGATTTCTTCCTTCACCTGCTGTTGTCCAGCCTCCATCCCTGGGAGGGGGTTATAGATAAATCATTGTGATCAGTCCCCTCTTTCTCCCCCCACCTTCCCCTTACCCTCTTGGTATGGCTACTTTCAATATTGGTCCAGAGTGCCCTGTCTGTCCTGGGGTCGTGATAACGGAGAGGAAGAAGCATTAAAGAATGGGAAGAAAGTTGTATGTTTCATCGGTGCTATACTGCACCCTGACTGGCTCATCTCTTCCCAGTGACCCTTCTGTAAGGGGATGCCCAATTGCCACTCCACATTCTCCCTCATTCACAATGATATGATTTTTGGTTCTAGGTTTTTGATGCCTGTTACCTGATCCTATGGACACTTCATGATCACATAGGCTAGTGTGCCTCTTCCATGTGGGCTTTGTTGCTTTTCAGCTAAATGTCCACTTGTTTATCTTCAAGCCTTTAAGACCACAGATGCTATATCTTTTAATAGCCAGGCACCATCAGCTTTCTTTACCACATTTGCTTATGCACCCATTTTGTCTTTGGCAATCACATCGGGAAAGTGAGCATCATGGAATGCCAGGTTATTAGAACAAAGTGTTCTTGTGTTGAGGCAGTACATAATAGAGGCCCAATGTCCATTTGCTACCTTAATACTAACCCTATATGTACATATAGTTCCCCATCATCATATACAAATATATTTACATGTATGCATGTTTGTATTTAGACCTCCATAAACTTAGCCCTTTGCCTCCTAGTTCTTTCCTCTACTTCCTTTTTTTTGTTTTTTGTTTTTTTGGGGGGGCATCACTGCTTTCCGGTGGTAGGAGTAGGAGGCCCAGCCCCACTGCTGGAATTGAACCTCCGTGCCAGTGGGCCGCAGTCCCGCGCACAACCACTACGCCACCAGGGCTCAGCCCCCTCTACTTCCTTTTACTTTTCTTTTGACTCTTTATCATGTTCAACCTTCTTTTGGGTTTCAGTAATTCCTCTTGGCCACATTACTCTTGATCAAGCCCTGCCAGGCCTCCTGCACCCTCCTTGCCAATGATTTAGATCACTTGTTGTCTTGTCCTTGCGTTTAACACCCACTTCCTTTCCCCCCCATTTCCCCCTCTCCTGTGACCCCCAGAACCATCAGTACCATTGTTTTCTCCTCCAGATAGTGTATCCCACCTCTCTTAACTACATAGACATGCAGAGGTAATAATGTGTACAGAAACAAGGCAGAGCAAAACAAAGCAACAAAAGAAAACAAAACAACAGTGATGGAAGAAAAAGAGAAGCCTTTAGATTGTTCCAGGTTTGTCTGTTGACCTTTAGGAGTGTTTTCTGGTAGAGTCTGAGGGGGTGCCACTCTCTGATCCCCACAGTCTATTTTTGTTACTCCCCGGGGCCTCATTGCTCTGCTCCCCTTACTCTGTGGCATGTTCTCAGTGCTTTGCCTCAAGGTGGAGGGGTCAGATTGGGTGCAGTTCCCCCACTGTGTCTCTAGTGTTGTCCCCAGCAGTGCTATGGGTCAATGAGGGATATCTTGTCTTGTGGTGGGGCCAGCCCTAGGGCCCTCTCTCTTCCTTGGCTGCTCTGAGCAGGAATATCGTCCTCAAGGGCGGGTAGAATGGGAAGTGCTCCACTATCTCTCCCTCCCATTTCATTTGCTCCCACGTGCTCTGATGAGATACGTGAACTGTAGCTTCAGTGCTGTACTCTGAAGTGAAGTCTTCTGCAGGAAGGAGGTTTATGTCCATGTAATTATAATTGGACTGGCCCCGCAGACCTTTCTATTGGTTCTGTGCTACATGCCAGTATGTTGAAAACTGAAATTCTTCATCTTTATCAGCAAGTACTGGAAGTCCTCCTCACTTTCGGAAAGCATGGTTGTGTCATCTGCCTATCACAGGTTGTTAATAAGCCTGCTTTCAATCCTGATGCCATTTTCTTTTTTTTTTTTTGAAGGGGGGGCATCACTGCTCTCTGGTGGTGGGAGTAGGAGGCCCAGCCCCACTGCTGGAATTGAACCTCTATCCCAGTGGGCACACAACCACTACGCCACCAGGGCTCAACCCGATACCTTTCTTTTTAGAGGTTTTCTACCTCTATGTTTGTGCACATTTATTATAATATTTTGCTTTATCTTCTTGAGCTGCTGTGTTAGTCTGGGCAGACTAGAGGAAACAAATTTCATTTGGATATAAGGAAAGCGTTCATATACAAAAGGAACATGACACTAAGAAGGCATCCCAATCCAGTCCAGTGCAAAGTCATAAGTCTGATATTAACCCATATGCCTGAAATCAGTCTACAAAGTCTCCCTCCGACTCACGAAGCCACAGCTCAGTGGGTGCAGAATTCTGGCACTGGCAGTCTCCCATGGCTCCTCACTTCCAGGGCTTAGGGTCTGTCAATAGCATGCCGCTCCAGCTTCAGCTCCTCGGACGCTGCCATCTTGTCTTTTCCGTGACTAATTGCCTCTGAGACTAACTCCCAACAACTGGGGGAGATGGCTTCTCATCTTCACAAGGGAAATATCGCGAGATTTCCCAGAAGCCTCAGGAGAAAGCCATGCCCACATAGAGGCCTCATTGACTACTCAATGGCTATCTCCAGATGAACAGGCTAGACTCCACCCCTACATTTCAATCATAAAATTAACATAAGCACATGACTGCCACAGTTGCCCTTTGAAATTTTCTAAGCAGCTTTGACTTCATCATGTCTCCTATTTGTCTTACCTACTCTCTGATTAAGAGCAAGTTTCAGAAAATTTTTTTTAAAAAGAGCAAGTTTCAGAGTCTCTTCTGACATCCTCTTTGATCTTTTCTTTCCTTCCTGTCTTTTTAATGACCTTTTACTCTGTATACGAATGATGTTTTTAATGTCACCCCACCCCTCACCAAGTCTTCTGTCAGTGTTCAATGTATCTAATATGTTCTTGAGTTCTCAAAATTGAGGTGGGATTTACTCAAGGTTGTGTTTTGACTCTCATAGACTTGTTTTAGTTTTTAGATTCAACCTGAATTTTCCTATGTGCAATTTGATGGTCTGTTCCATCGTCGACTTACGGCCTAGTTTTAGTTGCTGAGAGTGAGCTTTTCCATTGTCTCTTCCCAGAGATGTAGTCAATTTTATTTCTTTGCATTCCAGCTGGAGATGTCCAAGTGCAGAATTGCCTTTTGTGCTGTTGGAAAAAAAAAAAAAGGTATTGACTGTGAACAAGTCCTTGATCTTGCAAAACTCTATCATGTGATTTACAGCTTCCATACTATCACCAGGGCCATATTTTCCAACGACTGGTCCTTCCCTTTGGAGTCCAATCATCAATGATTGCACTATACATCAATGTGTCTTAGTTGTATGCTTAAACAGTTTCGGACTGAAGACCTTGGTACCCTTCTTCAATTTTTGCCTCACAAGGTAATGTAGTGGTTATGTCTTGGGCTGCGATCCCTGCATAGTGTGCACTTCAAAACCACTGGCAGCTCCGTGGGGGAAAGTCTGGGACTCCTACACTCATAAACATGTACAGTCTCAGAAACCTACAGGGGGTTGCTATGGAGCGAGCACCAGTTCAATAGCAATGAATTTAGAGCTTGGAGCTTTAGTAGGCAGGTACATTCTCAGAAACTCAAGAGAGCAGTTCTACCCTGTCCTGTACACTGATTATGAGTCAGTACCGACTCCATGGCAGTAAGTCTGTCAGCTTTAGTAGTTGGTGCATAAATTCAACTAGTTGTGCTGACCAGATTTCCTTGAATTTAAATAGATCTTCACCTCTTACGGAGAGCACTGAATACTTGAGTAGAGGCCCAATGTCTTCTGCTACCTTAATACTAAACCTATAAATATATGCACATGGATCTATGTCGTATTGTCATATGTAAATATATTTACATGCCCACATCCCCGCATTTAGACCTCTATAAATGCCCGTTGCCTCCTAGCTATTTCCTCTCTTTACTTTTACTTTTCTCTGGTCCCTCTATCACGTTCAGCCTTCACCTGGGTTTCAGTGATTTCTTTCAGTGACGTTGCCGTTGATCGAGTCCCCCTACCAAACCTCCAACACCCTCCCCGCCATTGATTTGATGTCACTTGTTCCTTTGTCCCCGGATTTGTTAACACCCACTTCCTTTTCTTGCTCCCACTCCCCATCCCCCATGTCCCGCCCTCTTCTGTAGGTCCCATTTTTTCTCCTCCACATTGTTTATCCCACCTGTCTTTTTGGTGTGTGTGTGTGTGTGTGTGTGTGTGTGTGTGTGTGTGTGTTGCACCACTGCCCTGGTGGGAGTAGGAAGCCCAGCCTTTCTCCTGGAGAGCTGCTGCTGGATTGGAACCGTCAACCCTGCGGGCTGCAGCCCTGTACACAAATACTACGCCATCAGGGCTCAGCCCCCATCCTGCCTATCTTTTCTAGATAGCCCTGCAGAAATAATAATATGCAAAAAAAAAAAACATGGGAGCACAAACAAAGCGACCAAAGAAAACAAAACAAAACAAAACAAAAATCCAAGACAAAAAAAGAAAAGAAAAGCCTCTAAGTAGCTCAAGGTCTGTTTGTTGATCTTTAGGTGTGTTTTCCAGTTGAGTCTGATGGGGTGCCATGCCCTAGCCCCAAAATCTATTTTTGGTATCCCCTGGAGAATTTGTTGCTCTGTTCCCCTTGCTCTTCTGCTGCATGGCAAACTAAACTATTGATAGTTCCTCTCAACTCACACTGGAGTTCTGGCACATCTAGGTCCGTATACTCTGTTTGTTTGTTTGCTTGTTTGTTTGTTTGTTTGTTTTTTGGGGGGTCCTATTCCATTGCCATTATAGGTTTACTTAGTTTGGGAGAATCTGCTGCTTAAAGCATTTGCACAGTTCTTCAAGTTCATCAAGTAGGAAGCCCTATCTAACAATCTGTGTTCTAGGATTTTCTCTGTCACAGATTTAGAAGTAAGGATTTATAAAGGTTGGTTACTGAGTAGAGTTTTCCCTCCTCTATATCTCCCCACTCCAAGTCACACCGATCCAGGTAAAGGTTTCATGAATTGGGACTTTGGAACCAGGAACAAAAGGCTACATTGCCTTTTTTTAGTCAGGTGATTCTATGTAGTTCACCCTTTGGCCCTTTGGTATAGTTCCAATTACAGTTTTCACAATTACACGTGTTATTACTACACCTCTTGTAATTACATACCAGTACATCCTACATACTTTATTATTACCTCTTTTGTTATTATACCTCCCTGACTAAAGCAATCCTCCCCTGCTCACTTAACCCATTGTACAAACTAGTTTAGGGTGGCTAACACCACCACCTTAGAGACCAATTGTGAGGTCGATAAATGTCTCACTCTGCACATGTAGTTTAGAAACCTTTGCTTTCCTTCTCTGGCCAGGTAAGACCCCAGTTGCCCATGCAGACTTTTTAATTCTTCACCTGGGGCGTCAGGTACTGGCCATAGGCTCAACAGTCCACATAACTCCCCGCAGATCCCATAACACAACCTTGTGTTTGGTTTAGATCCTTGTTTCCCACTGATGTCCATGACTTTAATCTCACCTATCATATCCTTATAACAGATTTCTAATACCTGATCAGCTTCACCAGCTCATGTATTATTGTAATAAAAGACTCCTGGAGTTATGGACCCCCTTGTAGAAGCCTCAATTTCTCTATGCATGAGTTCCAGCACCCCAGGTCAATCCTTTTCTATGATACATTTCTCTTTTTTTTTTTTTGTAGACATCACTGTCCTCTGGTGGGAGTGGGAGACCCAGCCTTGCTCCTGGAGAGCTGCTGCTGGATTTAAACCGCCAACCCTGTGGGTTGCCGTCCTGCACTCAACCACTCCGCCACCGGAGCTCAGCCTCTATGATACATTTCAAAGAAAAAGCTAGTATTCTCAGAGAGAGCATATTGTGAAAAATTAAAATATATTTAAATTCTTTAAAGGAACCCTGGTGGCACCATGGTTTAAAATGCTAGAGTGGTAAAGAGAAGGTCAACAATTTGAGTCTACCAGCCAGCCCATGGGATAAAGATGTGGTGGTCTATAAAGACTTACAGTTGGGCTGAGCCCTGGTGGCGTAGTGGTTGAGTGTGGGACTGGTTTGGCTGTTCAAATCCAGCAGCAGGAGTAAGGCTGGGCCTCCCACTCCCACCTGAGAGCAATGATGCAAAAAAAAAAAAAAACAGACTTATAGCCTTGGAAACCCTATAGGAAGCTATACTCTGTCTTACAGGGCTGGTGGTAATCAAAACTCTTTGAATGGTTTTTGGCTTCAGTTAAGGTCCTTACGGGAGCACTATGGGTGCTATGGGTTAAGGGCAAGCTGCACCTGAAAGGTTGGCAGAACTTACCAGCCCTCTGTGGGAGAGAGGTGAGACAGTCTGCTTCTGGAAAGAGCTACCTCTCAGAAACCCTCGGGAGCAGTTCTGCCTTGTCCTACCAGGGTCTCGAGGAGTCAATCAGTTTGATGGCCCTGGCTTTGGTTCGTAAGTTACTGAAACTAAATGCAGGTTTAGCTCATGCCCATGACTAAAATAATAAAACTTGGAATCTTGCACTGTGGATATTTTCTTGATGGGGTTCCAATGATTTTGACCAGCCCTTAGGTTAATTGATGATGATTATTGGAAAACACTGTTGCGATCAAGATAATTAGAACAGTCAAACTCACACATGATCACTGTAACACTTGGCATTGTTTATGCTGCATTAAGCAAACTAGATTTTCCCAGATTATCTGGATTATTGTGGAGAAGCTATGGTTGCTCCAAGTTCTAGCATTAACAATATGCTTATCCTTTCAAAGGGTCCCTGAGTATAAAGTTCACGTGCCCAGCTGTTGACCAGCATGCTGGAGGTCTGAGTGCAACCAAAGGTACCTGAGAAGAAAGTGCTGGTGATGTATTTCCCCCAAAATCAGCAACACAGGAAATCCAGGACAGAGAACCCTCTCAGGACCAATACCAGGAGAGTAGCCATACCAGGAGGGAAAGGGGAAGATGTGGGGAAATAGGAGGACCCAATCACAATTGTCTATATATAGCCTTCTTCCTAGGGGATGGATACAGAAAAGGGGGAGACGGGAGACATCGGTTAGTATAGGACATGAAAAAAAATTATAATTATCAAGAGTACATGAGAAATGGAGGGGGGTAGGGAAGAGGGGGAAAATGAGAAGTTGATATCAAAGGCTCAAGTAGAAAGAAAATGTTTTGAAAATGATAATGGCGACAAATGTACAAATGTGCTTGACACAATGGATGGCTGTTTGGATTTTGATAAGAGTTGTACGAACTCCCAGTAAAATGATTTTTTTTTAAAAAGTGAATCTGAACCAAGAATCCCATCCTATATCCAGCAAAATTATCCTTTCTGTAGGATGGGCAAAATCATCCTTCAAAAATGAGAACATTTTCAGATAAATAGAAATGAAAGAATTTGAGAAAACAAGGCCATATATCACAGAAAGTCTTAAGGGGAGTTCTTTGGAAAGAAAATCACTGACAGTAGAAAATAAGATGAGCCTCTTTTTGTTCCACCTGCCCCTCTCCTCCTTTCCCTGTCCGCCCTTTCTAGAGATGGCACACTCTCTGGGCTCCACCTGCACCATCCTCCCTTGTGTCTCCTCACTTCTGGAGATGGCAAGTTCTCTCCTTTCAGTTCCGCTACCCTCTTTTCCTGGTCTCTCCATATGACCCTGCATGCTTTCCAGAGATAGCTCATCCTTGTCTGTGAGAATGTACTATCAAAAGCGCTGCTTTCACTCATAAACGCTTACTTAGACTTGCAAGAAAAGAAAAGAAAACAATCTGAAAACATTCTGAAAAGAAAACATTCATGATAAACAGCACCCAGCTAAAGAAATATCCAAAGGAAACAAACTGATAGGACAGATAATAGTGATATCAATAAATACCAGAAATACCAATTTGAAATAAATAAAGACAAATGCAAAATACATAATGGGAACAGTGTAGTAACATGACTTTCAAATGGAAAGAAACTCAAGTAGATTTCAAGCTAGAACAACCTGTTTTAAAGGGAGGAAAAGGAAGTCACTGGGCTCAAGGACAGTCAAGTGCTACCTTGCACGAAGGGGAAGACAATATACAATTAGTGGAAAGTTGGCAAAAACAAACAAACAAAAATAAGATCAAGGGAGGGGAAGAACCTGGGAGATTTGTAAGAGTCAGAGGAAACAGTGGTAAATACTGTTATATACACAATTCTACAATAGTGGCGATCTACAAGTAGCTACTTGGATGGACACACAGAATGTAAAATTGTGGGAGCGTGGGAGTATACGGGTATATATATGTGTATATACATATATATATATTTGAGAGAGGTTATTTGGATATATGTATTTGCCTTTGCTGTGAATATATTCATAAGTGTGGTAGAACATAAAGGAGAAAAAGCTACGAAATTGTCTTTTAAAAAAATCATTGTATTTGGGGCTCATATAACTCTTATCACAATCCATATATCCATTGTGTCACGCACATTTGCACATTTGTTGCCATCCTCATTTTCAAAACATTTTCTTTCTACTTGAGTCCTTGGTATCAACTCCTCATTTCCCCCCTCCCTTCCCTAACCCTTCCCTAACCTCATGAACCCTTAATAATGTATAAGTTATTACTTTTTCATCTCTTACACTCTCTGATGTCTCCCTTCACCCAATTTTCTGTAGTCCTTCCCCCAGGGAGGGGGTTATAGGTAGATGTTTATGATTGATTCCCCCTTTTCTACCCTACCTTCCCCTCCCTCTCCTGGTATGGCTACTCTCATTCTTGGTCCTGAGGGGGTTCTCTGTCCTGGATTCCTTGTGCTTTCAGTTATTATCTGTACCAGTGTACATCCTCTGATCCAGTCGGATTTGTAAGGTAGAATTGGGATCATGAGAGGGGTGGGGAGGAAGCATTAAAGAACTACAGGAAAGCTCTTTGTTTCATCATGAACATTTCTTGCAAATAGCAAAGCACCTTGAGAGACTGCGTCACTGCATGTAGAGAAACAGGACCACAGTCCTAAAGGATACCAAGGTTAATTGACTTAACATCCACAAAACATCACAAAGACGTTATTGTGCATCCTGCTTTGCTGAGTCAAGACTGGCATCTTAAGAGTTTGTAAGCGGCTGAGCCCCAGTGGCAATAGTGGTTGTGCCCGGGGACTGCGGCCCACTGGGTTGGAGGTTCAAACCCAGCAGTAAGGCTGGGCCTCTTACTCCCACTACCGGAGGGCAGTGATGCCCCCCAAAAAACAACAACAACAAAAAGAGCTTGTAAGCAGCAATGTACAACTTACAACTTCTCCTCACCTAGAGGAAAAAAGAGATGAAAATAGACAGACATGGGAACAATTAGACCAATGGACTAATGAATCATGCAAACATTCCTGAAACTAGAAAAACTACATTGTGCCCAACTATCGACTGCTCTGAAAGGGGTTGCATTAGAAGACCTTGGATAGAGTGGGTGCAAAGAGGGATGATAAAAGAGTCCAAGTGTGCAGGTCAGATAGACACGAGTGGGACTCCCAAATATGCCTCTTAGATGCCTTTCAGACCTGAAACTGGATTCCATCCTTTATTAGAACCATCTTCCACTTAAGGTCAACAGACATCTTTTACATAAGGGCAAGATTCAGAGGGTTGGGAAGAAGGAGTGATGGAAACAGCAAACACAGGGAGGATGTGAGATACATGATGGTATATTGAGGGGATTGCAATGAAGGAGTTGAAATAAAATGTGTATGAATTGTAGAATGTAAATATGATTTGTTCTACAAGCCTTCCCCTGATTCACCATAAAATGCTATCAATAAATAAACACTGCTGTTCAAATTCAGGACAAAACACTCAATGTTCAAATGTGGTTATGCAACAGAGAATAATTGCCATTAACCTTGATATTAATTACCTAACAGACAGACGTGGGTATGAAGCAGGCAGAGGTTGTCAGAAAAGGAAACCTTTTTAGAAACTGGGTTCTATGAAGAAGATTGTGGTGTCAAGATTGAGAAAAGGTCAAAGGAAGTGAGTTTGAGTGCGGCATAATTAGTATGCCGAATCAATATAAAGAAGACCCAAATCCTCACAACTGGATCGAAAGATGACATCAGGATTAATGGGGGAAAGGTTGAAGTTGTCAAGAGTTTTGCTTGAATTCTTGCTTGAATCCATAATCAGCACTCATGGAAGCAGCAGTCAAGAAATGAAAAGACGAGTTGCATTGGGTAAATCTGCTGTACAAGACCTCTCTAGGTCAAGGCTGTTGTTTTGAGGACTTAGGAAGGTATGCCTGACTCAAGCCATGGTATTTTCTTTTTTTTCGTTTATTTTTTTTTTGGGGGGGGGGCATCACTGCTCTCCGGTGGTGGGAGTAGGAGGCCCAGCCCCACTGCTGGAATTGAACCTCCATCCCAGTGGGCCGCAGTCCCACGCACAACCACTATGCCACCGGGGCTCAGCCCCTCAAGCCATGGTATTTTCAATCACAGTATATGCATGTGAAAGTTGAGCATTGAATGAGGAAGACTGAAAAATCGTGCATTTGAATTTTTGTCCAGAGCACATCTGAAAGAACTGCTCCTAGATGCTAAGCGATGGGGCATTTCAGACTCCACTGCACTCTCCAAACTGTCCTCAAGCTGATTCCAACTCACAGCAGCCTTTTCTAGAAGCAGGTTTGAAGACACTCATATGTTTTGAAGAGAGAGCTTCATATCAAAGAGGAGTTGTATATTGAGAAAACACCCCAGCCCAGCCCAGCTCAAATCCATAAGTCTGATAATAGCCCACCTATCCATAAATTCCTCTTCAGACTCACGCTGCTCAGGCAATGATGCCGAATGCAGGAGAATCGCCGTCTTGTTATGCAATGCCAGTGGAAGCCTCTCAGCACTGCCAGGGCTCCCACAGCTCTCTGAGTGTGACTCCACACAGGAAGGTGAAGTAGGTCTCAGCAACTCTCTGGGTGACTTTTCAACAGGGAGAGGAAGGCAAAGAAAGAGGAAGTTCCCAGGATCTTCATGAGAAGGCCACACCCACATGGAGGCAGCATCTGGCTATGACTTGACTGACAGACTAGAGTCTACACCTACACACATTTATCAGGTGGACATGAGTTAATGTAGCTATCACAGTGGGTCTCCTTGTAGACTTTGAGATTCTGTGCTGGGATCCCTCCTGAATCTTGCTGTTTACATATCTTTATTTATATTAATAAACTATGTTTACAATCTGCTGTTATTAAAATTGTTATTGCCATGATATTGTTTCCATAATTTCCTGGTGATTATTGTTATGGATTGAATCACATCCTCCACAAACATGTGTTGTACAGTCCGTACTCTGTGCCTAGGGTTATAATTCCATTTGGGAATTTATAAGCTCTCTATTACATTAATAAGGCAGGATTTGAGTTAACCTTTTACAAGAGATAAAAGTAGCAGAATAAGCAAGATGGGGATAAAATAGATGTCAAGACACAGAGATTTCCAAGGAAACAGAAAACAAAACTTGAAGAGATTAAAAACCTTCCCTTTGAGCCAACAGAGAGATTAAACCCTTGCTCTAATCCAAGACGCAAAAAACCATATTGATGTGGGTAAGGGGAAGTGGGAACTCAAGCTCTTCAAAATGATGATGGCAACATATGTACAAATGTGCTCAACATGGTGGTTGTATGTTTGCATTGTGATAAGAGCTGTAAGAGCCTCCAATAATATGAGGAAAGTAAATAGAGCAAGTAGCTCGGAAAATAAATAAATAAATCCGTCCTCTAGAAGCTAGAACACTGAATTTTGACTAGTGACTTCTTAGACTGTAAGAAAATTAATTTTTGTTTGTTAAAGCTCTATCCTTGTAACATTTCTGTAGCAGTAGTTCTAGATAATTAAGCCACCATTACAATGAATTATTAAACTTAACAAAGAATGCTGTAGGGTGAAGCAGGTATCAGTATGATGGAAAAGTTAGAGCATGAGGATTTACAATAGAGCTTCAAAAGATTCCTGGAAAAATTTAATTAAAACGTAACTAAAAATTCCCACAAAATTTTTGAAGCCTGCTGTGATACTGTGATAAACAGACCTTCTGTCAACGTGGCTGGGTCAGGATTCTAAGTAGTTTAGCAGTAAAACTTCCAGGATGTCACCTACGATAATGTAATCAACTCCATAGTGGGATCTACTGTGAGCAGCCAAGCAGTGGTGGAAAGAGGAGGGTGGAATACAACTTGCTTATTCAGGTCACAGTTCTGATGCAATTGTAAACAAGCTTTCTTGAGGGTGTGACCTCCTTCCTGTAGACGTTGACACTGTGGCAAAGCTAGGTCACTTCTTCCTTGGTCTGGATCCTGCATCTGACTTACCGATCTACAGTTCTTTGGTCTTGAGCCAATCAATCGTCCATCATATTGCCTCCTGACCCTGGCAGTCATCACTGACCTGTCAACTGACTTGCTGATTTTGGATTTCTATGTCTTGGGATTCACCACTCTATAGTCTTCTTTCTTTTGGGTTCATTTTCCTATCCCACTTTCTGATTCGTCAGTCCTCCTATAGTGACTCAAGTCAAGAGAAGCTGTCAGCTTAACCCCCAACCCATGGGCTTTAACCAGACTGGCATCTACAATTGTGCGAGCCATTTTCTTCTTCTTTAGAAATTTTTTTAAATGGCATCTTCTTTATTTTGCATATGTTAATTGAACAAATAAAAAGAAACCCTCACAAGACACAACATCTAACCCCATTCCCAAAGAAAGCAGGGGACAGGGTGGGCATTGCCTCTTTAGAGAACCCAGCCTAACACACTTCCTCATCTTTAACTTCCATTTCACAGGAACAATTTGTGTTGATTTTTATAGTCAGGTTTATCCTTTGTGTTGATATCCAAGAACGTTCTAGTCATAGACTCCTAACCCCTATGCAGAAGTAATCCTGTTTAGAAATAGAATTTTTTTTCTTTTAAAAATCATTTTATTAAAAAAATCATTTTATTGAAGGCTCAAACAACTCTTATCATAATCCATGCATCCATCCACTATGTCAAGCCCATTTGTACATTTGTTATCATCATTCTCAAAACATTTGCTTTCTGCTTGAGCCCTTGGTATCAGCTCCATAGAATTTTCTTTATATTAATTATATCATACCAGAATAGCGTAGATTCTAAATCAAATCACTTCTGATTTATAAATATAGTAGTTTAGTTACAGAGGAGTGTTTGTGATGCCATCCATATGAGGTTTGGCAAAGAACCATGGAATGTCTAGCATGATCCACAAAGAAGGAATTTACACAGCCAAGACCCTTATTTGGACACTTAGTCTCCCCAAAATATGAGAAAATAGAGCTGTGTTCCCTGAAGCAGCCCTGGCAAACTAAGAAGGATTGGAGACTGGTGTTCCCCACAGCTGAAGAGTGTAGATTTCAGGATGTTATTAGAAAGTGGACACAAAGAAGCATGCACATTTCGCTCTAACAGTTACTTTCTGACATCTTATTGATAGTACCAGTAAGGGTTTAGGACAGTGGTTCTTAACCTGTGGGTTGCAATTCCTTTGGAAATCGAATGACCCATTTACAGGGGTCACCCAATTCATAACATCAGCAAAATTACAGTTGTGAATTAGCAACGAAAATAATTTTATGGTTGGGGGGAGGGTGTCACCACAACATGAGGAACTGTATGAAAGGGTCGCGGCATTAGGAAGGTTGAGAAAACCGGTGGTTTAGGGTAAGAAACAGAAAGCTCTTGCTGAAGGTATGCTAAGCATGATGAGATTTCTTATAGGGATCTGTTATCTAGATTATTTTAAAAGCTAAAAAGAGCAAGGAGGAAGAAGAGGAGGAGGAGGTAGAAAGCTTTGAAGAGGGGCTGAGCCCCGGTGGCGTGGTGGTTGTGCGCGCGACTGCGGCCCACTGGGACGGAGGTTCAATTCCAGCAGTGGGGCTGGGCCTCCTACTCCCACCACCGGAGAGCAGTGATGTCCGCCCCCCCAAAAAAAAAAAAAAAAGAAAGAAAGCTTTGAAGAAACAGATTCTAAGCAAATCTTTCATGTGCATATAGGCAATATGTATAAAGAGGATCATCCTGTTGACAAAGACACTATGTATATAGAGGTGATTTTCAAAAATATTTAACAAGTGATAGGAAACAGGCAAGGACCAGTGAAGAGGTAATCTGACCCTTGGCCCTGAACCAAAGCCAGGAGCTCCCTATTAGATTAGGTATTAGTTCTTTAATGCATGCATTTAGGGTTCAAGTAACCTTTGGGTAGGAGGAGAAATGTCTAGCATCTCAGCTACTACACTTTTTGGGGGGAGGCATCACTGCCCCCTGGTGGGAGTGGGAGACCCAGCCTTGCTCCTGGAGAGCTGCTGCATGATTTGAACCACCAACCCTGTGGGCCACGGTCCCACACACAACCACTATGCCACTGAGGCTCAGCCCTCGGCTATTACAATTTTAACTACCCAGATCATCTAGAGCGCTTGCAGAAATCAGAAACTCAGCTAATGTTAACTATTTGTGTCCTCACTTCACCTCTGAGGTGTTAGCAAAACTCTAGTGCCTCAGAAACTGAGTCACAATCTTAAACACCCCTGTCTGGAGGGGAGGATTGATCAGGTGCTGAGAAATTTAGACCCTGGGTTAGGGAGGAGAAGCAGCAAAACCGCAGTCAAGATTGGAATCAGAGTGTAGGGTGTGAGATATGGAAAGGTGTTATTAGAATAACCTGGCAGGAATTAGACTATGAAGATTCAGGCACAACATTTCACCATAATATTAATATCTCATTTAAAAAATTTTTTAGTATAGATTTTATTGGGGGCTCTTACAACATTCAATACATCATTCATATTAAGCATATTTGTACACATGTTGTCACATTCATCTACATTTTCTGCTTGAACTCTTCCAGCATAAGCTCCTCTTCCTCTCTTTCCTCTAGCTCTTTATTTTTTAATTCCAACTCCCCATATTTCCCCTTCCCCTTTCTCCTCCCCCATGAACTTCCAATAATTTACAAATTGTTATTACCTCTTCATATCATACGCTGTCTAATGTATCCCTCACCCTTCCCCGCCCCCCCCCCGTTGTCTGCACCCCAGAGAGGTGACATGTAGATCCCAGAAATTTGTTCCCCCTTTCTACTCCACCATCCCACCACCCTCCCAGTGTCACCATTCCCCACTAGTCTCAAGGGATTATCTATCCTAAATTCCCACGTTTCCGACTCCAATATTATTATATCATTTTATTGAAATATTACTGTGTTTACCAGTTACGATTAGGGAGCAGGGAATAGAAGATATGAAAGAATTTTAAGCATGACAAGATTCCTTACAGAGGTGTAGAGTATCTTAGAAAGGTGGAAACAATATGTTCTAGGCTAGGAGTAGATTCTAAAAGCACTACAGGCCCGATTCACCAGCTGAACTGCTTTCTGAGGCCACTACTTAGAATAGCGGAGTTCAAAATCATGTAGTGCGGATGAACCCCAGGGTTCAAATATCCAACACGACTTCTGCCAGGGGACTAGATTCTGGCCCCCAGGAAGCTTGAGCAGAACTTGAATGTACTGCTGCAAGAACGAGAATGTTAGTTCCTGAATGTGTCCTCCCCTCCCTACCATGACCCAGTTCTGCCTTACAAATCCGGCAAGGCTGGAGGACACACATGGGTACAGATTAGAGCTCTCCACACATGGAATTTGGGACAGATAAAGCTCTCAGGAACAGTAGTGGGAGTAGTGAGATCCTGAGGGAAGGAGGATGGTGGGGGTGGCAGAGAGGGGTATGTGAGAAAGGCAGAACCCATCACAAGGTTGGATATGCAGCCCAGCCTCCAGGGGAATAAGTAACAAAATATGGGTCAAGGGAGACAACAGACAGTGTAAGACACAAAATAATGATATGTAGCTCATAGGATTCATGAGGGTGGAAGGGTGGAGGGAAGGGAAGGAGGTGGGAAAAAAAAAGAGGAGCTGATATGAAGGGCTCAAGTAGAAAGAAAATGTTTTGGAAATGTTGATGGGGACCTATGTACAAGTGTGCTCATACAATTGAATGATGCATTGTCAGAAGATTTGCAAGAGGCCACCCCACCCATAAAATGATTACTTTTTTAAAAGGAACTAAAATGTTACATCTCCACGACTTCATCTGCAGCAGAGAAGGAGCGGAGAGGAACAGCCACTAGACTCCCTCGCCGGTGCCTTCCATGTGTCTCTAATTGATGGAGGCTCATTCACTCCGGGGACAAAGACGGGGCTTTCTGCACCCTTCAAGAAGGCCAGTCTGGAAACACAGTGGCAGTTCTATCCTGCCCTGTCAGTTCGCTATGAGCTGGAATTGACTGGATCGCTGTGGGTGAGGTTTTGGTTTTGGAATTCCTAGAGGAATCTTCCCTTGCAAAGGAGCTAGAACTGAAGATTTGAGGGCTTAGCCGAAGTACAGAATGGTGTCCTGGAGAAGGTAGGGTCAACCCAAATAACATACTAAATGGAACAGGTAGTACCACACAAAGTGTCAGTGACAGGTGGGATGCAGTGCTAACCGGTTCACGCTGACACAGTTATCACTTGTGTTAACCTCATGCGCGTCCTTCATAGTGTTTTCCATGGCTGCTGTTTGGGGAACTAAATTGCCAAACCTTTCTTCTGAGGTACCATTAGGTGGACTAGAACTTCTAAAGTTGAGAGTCATGGTGGAGAGGCTTAGCTGTTTGTACCCGCTAGGGATTCTAGAACCAGTGCAGTGATGCTGAGGGCAAGATCAAACATATTGATAGGAAGATCTCTACAAGAGCGGTGGCCCTGCTTTACTCTGATCAGTTCCTACATTTTTAGTCACCCTTGCCTGCTTATGAAGAACTAATTTGACCATTTTCTTTCTTTCCATTTTTTTGGCTGCGACCCGCCCTATTTCTTTACTTTTGAATGAGAATTGTTAATATGGTTCAGCATTTGAAAGGTTTGGAAGGATTTATAGTAACTGTCCCTCAACTATTGTTATACGTTCTAGAAATAAATTGTGGTAGTAATGTACTGCTGTGTCAATTTCATGACTGAGAGTGTAGGGGTGGAGTCTAGCCTGTAAATCTAGAGATAGCCAATGGGGCCTCTGTGTGGACATGGCTTTCTTCTGAGAGTTCTGGGACGTCTCAGGGTATTTCCCAATTGGAGAAGAGAGACTTGATTGAGTTCCTTAGAGATGAACTACTGACAAGACGAGATGACAGTATGCTGATCGACCCTGATTCCTGGAGAGTGGAGGAGCCAGAGGAGAAGCCACATGGGCTAACCCTGATGGAAGCAGACCTCTGGGGCCAGAGAAGCCACAGAAAAACCCCTGCCAGCGCTGAGGTGCTTTTGCCACTGGATGCTTTCTTAATGTCCTGTGTCAGTGAGGGGAGACTAGAGAAACAAATTCATAAACATGTATGTAGATATAAGGGAAAGGTTTAGATACAAGAGGAACAGAACATTGAGAAAGCATCCCAACCCAGTCCAGTCGAAGGTCATAAGTCCAATATTAGCCCCTATGTCTGATACCAGTCTATAAAGTCTCCTTCCGACTCATGAAACACGTGCAATGACACATGACAATCACAGGCCAGTGGGTGCAGTGTCTTGTGTATCCAGCAGCAGTAGAAGCATCCCGGCACTGCCAGGGGCCTCCCCATGGCTCCTCAATTTCCTGGACTCAGGGTCCATCAGCAGTATCCTTGGCGGTAGAAGCATCTCCGTGCTGGCAGGGGTCTTTCTGTGGCTTCTCCAGCCTCAGACATCTGGTTCCATCAGGGCAAGCCCATGTGGCTTCTCCTCCAGCTCCTCCTGGTTCCAGGACTCAGGATCGATCAGCATGTCAACTTGTCTTGTGGGTAGACCGGCTCCAAGAGACTGAGTCTCTGGTCTCTCATCTCCACGGGTTAAATATCGCAAGATTTTCCAGAATTCTCAGAGAAAACTTTGCCCACACAGAGGTCTCATTGGGTATCTCCAGGTTGGCAGGCTAGACTCCACCCCTACACTACACTCCCAATCATGAAATTGACACGAGTACATGACTGCCACAAGCTCTGTTGGACTGAAGCACCATGACAATTATGATTTGCATAGTTCAACCAATTGTGAAGTCAGAGACTGGGAGTCTTCCCTGACTCTTGGCCATTATGATGTATTCTCCATTCCACTTTTAAAACATTTCACCTTAGACACTGCTCTCCTCATCTCTGCCACCTTGCCAGGGCTCGTCATCATTGTTTACCTCTTGAATTCTCCTTCAGCCACTCTTTCCTGTCCGGAACACTTTACCTTTAGCTCTCATCATTCAGGTTTTAACTCAATTAACTCTCTTGGATTCCTTCTCCAAAATCAAGTCCACAGTGTAGGGCACACCAAGCTCAGTTAGCAATAGCACACTTTACAAAGACAATATTTTACATTCTAATTTTTTTTTTTTT